>ML325916.1:0-37074 GCA_005239505.1 Nicotiana paniculata | reverse complement strand
CTCCTTGCTTTCTTTTCTTGGGTGCCGGAGAGGTGGAGGAGTATTTTCCAATTCCTTTGCCCTTGGTTGCACTATCACGAGCCATGTGGTATCCTGCAATAGCGTGTGGCACTCCATTTTACACACTACAAAACTACACTCATTACTACTTTCTACAACAAGTCAACAACATATAATACATAATATACATGGTGTAAAGAAATGATTTTTTATTTCAAGATCGAATGTTTAACATGTAGAAACATTTCTACACACCCCACACTTGTCCCAAGTTCAGTTATAAGACACTCGGTTACTCAAGACTTCACCGGTGTACCTAGAAACTTCATTCAAGCATATTCACAAACACCTTGTGGGCATAAATTGTGAGCTCTAGACTTCAACAATGGTGGAAGAGAATGTCCATCCCAATTTTTAATAGATTAGAGGGACTTTAAGTTTACTACTACAACCATATAATAATCACAACAACGTCAACACACCAAGCCAACCACCAAAATTGTTTTACAAATTCTTAAAGGTAAAAGTTGGGGCTTAGGGCTCATGGGGGGTTGGATTTACCATTGATACTACACTAAAAAAACATAAAAGAAGAAGAATAAAAATAATAATAATAATAATAATAATAATAATAATAACATACCTGAAGCTTGAAGAAGGAAAAAGAAGAGAAAAACTGAAAAATTTTGGGTGAGGGAAAGGGGAGGTCGTAGCAGTGTTGAGGGAGGAAGGAGGGGTGTGTTTGTTTTGTTTCTTTCTTTGGGTGTGGGTATTTGGGTAGAAGATGGGTTATAGTGTTAGTGTAGATGGGTAATTGGGTTGGGTTTAATGGGTATGTTCATTAGAAAAATAAATAAAACAAAGAAGAAGAAAAAAAAAATTAAATACACCACCCCCCAGTCAGCGCTGGCGCTTGGTTTTTTTTTTCCACTGTTTCTACCGCCCTAGTGGCGCCTGGCGTTGACCAGGGCGCTGGGGAGTATTTAAAGATTATTATTATTAATTTTTTTTAAATAGACAACCCGATCCCCCTAGCTTTTTAAATACTTAATTAGATGTCCTACACCATTGTATCTATAAATTCTTGGCCTACAAGAAGAAACAAATGCAAAATCTATCTACTCTACTAAAAAAAATTAAGAAGTTAACAACGAAAACGATTAAAAATTGGGTTTCCTCCCAACAAGCACCTGATTTAACATCGCGGCATGACGCAGAGTCTCGCGTCACTAATCAGCGAGCACGACTTTGGTCTTCTCACGATCTATGGTACCACCCCAATAGTGCTTGACTCTATCTCCATTCACAAAAAATTTTCTTTCACCATGTATAGCTCGCAACTCTAGTGCACCATATGGAGTGACTCTCACCACCTCAAACGGGCCTGACCATCTCGATTTCAGCTTTCCAGGAAACAATCTCAGCCTAGAATTGAATAATAATACCTGTTGGCTTGGTTCGAATTGACACGGCTGAATATGATTGTCATGCCATCTCTTGGTCTTCTCCTTGTAAAGTTTGGCATTTTCATACGAGTGCAGCCTAAACTCATCTAATTCATCAAACTGCAACAATATTTTCTCATCCGCGGCTTCAGGGTTTATACTTAGCTTCTTGATAGCCCAATATGCCTTATGTTAAAGCTCAACAGGCAAGTGACACGCCTTCCCATAGACTAGCTTGCACGGTGATGCCCCAATTGGCGTTTTGTAAGCTGTTCTATATGGCCACAAGGCATCATCTAACTTTGCAGCCCAATCTTTCTTGTTCACACTCACCGTTTTCTCTAATATTTGCTTTATTTCTCTGTTGGATACCTCTGCTTGTCCATTTGTTTGAGGGTGATATGTTGTTGCAACTCGATGACGGACTCCATATTTAGCTAAAAGATTATTCAACAACCGATTGCAAAAATGGGTTCCTTCATCACTAATCAAGGCACGTGGAGTACCAAATCTCAAGAATATATCCTTCTTCACAAACGCAGCGACAACCATGACATCATTCGTCGGCAATGCAATTGCCTCCACCCATTTCGACACGTAGTCAACTGCCAGCAAAATGTACTTATTTCCCCTGGACGATGGGAATGGACCCATCAAATCTATCCCCCACACATCAAAAATCTCGAACTCCAAGATATTATTCAAAGGCATCTCGTGCTTCCTTGTGATCATTCCTGTTCTCTGGCACTGGTCACACTTTTTAACAAACACGTGGGCGCCTTTGAATAGAGTTGGCCAAAAGAACCCAGATTGTAGCACTTTCGCCGCTGTTCTATCGCCACCATGATGGACCCATAAGGTGATGCATGACAATCATACAGCACAAGTTCCACCTCTTTATCAGGAATACATTTCCTCATTAAATGATCACCACATTCTTTGTACAAATAAGGCTCATCCCAGTAGTAGAACTTCACATCGCGTAAGAACATCTTCCTTGTCTCAGATTCAATTTCCGGAGGAATTACCCCACTCACCAGATAATTCACATAATCAGCATACCATGGAGGAGGGTCTTGGGTTATAGCAAAAATTTGCTCATCAGGAAACACTTCTTTAATATCTCCACCCTCCTCCACATGGTCATGATTTTTCAGCCTCGACAGATGGTCAGCTACTTGGTTTTCAGTGCCCTTTCGGTCTCTTATCTCCATATCAAATTCCTACAACAATAAAACCCAGCGCAACACTCTAGCTTTAGATTCCTTCTTTTTAAATAGATACCTGTTTATTGCGTGATCTGTGTGGACTATGACTTTTGTTCCCACCAAGTATGCCTGAAATTTTTCAAAAGCCCACACCACAGCTAGCAGCTCCTTCTCAGTGGTGGTGTAATTTTGATGTGCATCATCAAGGGTCTTACTCGCATAGTAAATGGAATAAAACACCTTGTCTTTCCTTTGGCCTAGCACTGCCCCAATTGCATGGTCACTTGCATCACACATAAGTTCTAATGGTACGGACCAATCAGGCCCAACAATTATGGGGGCAGCTACCAATTTCTTTTTGAGCTCCTCAATTGCCCTCAGGTAGGCTTCATCAAAATTGAACTTGACATCTTTTTCCAGCAACCTGCACAAAGGAGTAGCAACTTTAGAAAAATCTTTAATAAAGCGCCTATAGAATCCTGCGTGTCCCAAGAAACTCCGGACACCCTTCACCGAAATTGGTGGAGGTAGTTTTTCAACTGCCTCCACTTTTGCCTTATCAACTTCTATGCCACTCCTAGATACTCTATGACCCAAAACGACGCCTTCCTACACCATAAAGTGACACTTCTCCCAATTTAAGACCAGATTCGTTTCTTCACAACGGGCCAACACCATGCTTAGATTTTTCAAACAATCATCATAAGATGACCCAAACACTGAGAAGTCATCCATGAAGACCTCCACGATTTTTTCCACCATATCAG
This sequence comes from Nicotiana paniculata, assembly GCA_005239505.1. Taxonomy (NCBI): domain Eukaryota; kingdom Viridiplantae; phylum Streptophyta; class Magnoliopsida; order Solanales; family Solanaceae; genus Nicotiana; species Nicotiana paniculata. Next base: position 33,654 of record ML325916.1, on the reverse strand, counting down.
TGAAAATAGCCATCATGTATCTCTGGAAAGTTGCTGGTGCATTACAAAGACCAAATGGCATTCTCTTGAAGGTGAAGGTTCCATAAGGACAAGTAAACGTGGTCTTCTCCTGATCCTCTGGGCATATGACAATTTGATTGTAACTAGAATACCCATCAAGAAACAAATAATATTCATGCCCTGCTAATCTGTCCAACATTTGGTCAATGAAGGGGAGTGGAAAGTGATCCTTGCGGGTTGCCTTGTTGAGCCTTCGATAATCAATGCAAACTCTCCATCCCGTAACTGTGCGGGTAGGAATCAACTCATTTTTCTCATTCTCAATCACAGTCATCCTCCCTTTTTGGGCACACATTGAACCGGGCTCACCCAGTTGCTGTCAGAAATAGAAAAAATGATACCTGCATCCAGCAATTAAATGACTTCATTCTTCACCACTTCTTTCATAATGGGATTTAACCTCCTTTTCTGCTCAACGCTCGGGCGGTGTCCATCTTACAAAAAGATTTTATGCATGCAAAACGATGGGCTGATTCCCTTAATATCTCCAATGGTCCACCCAATTGCCTTTTTGTGCTCACGAAGTACTCTGAGCAATTTCTCTTCTTGTGTATTGGTCAGGCTGGAAGAGATGATCATGGTCAATGTCTCAGAGTTCCCCAAATAAGCATAGCATAAATGTGTTGAAAGTGGTTTAAGTTCCAGCTTTGGAGTTTCTTCAATAGATGGCTTAGGAGGGGTCAGAGTAACAGGCTTGTTCAAATCCTCAAATTTTCCTAGCCCATGGAGGTAACTGCAGGATATTTCAAGAGCATTCTCAATTTTTCCCCTTGTTTCATCTTCACTATCTTCTTCATCCCCAACCAAAACTTGCTCAAGAGGGTCAACAGAGCTCATGTAGGGAATCACTGATGCCGCCTTGCTTTCCACCACAGTAATCATGGAATCTTCATAGTGGACGGGTAATTTGAGTGCCTTATATACATTAAACACCTCGACTCGATCACCAACTTGCATTGTCATCTTCCCTTCACCCACTTCAATGATAGCTCAGCCCGTGGCTAAGAAAGGACACCCCAAAATAAATGGGACTTCCTGATCAGGATCATAATCCAAGATAATGAAATCAGCTAGGAATATGAAAGAGCCCACCTGAACCAGCACATCTTCAATTACTCCCTCAGGATGAGCAAGGGATCGATCAGCCAATTGTAAAATCACTGTTGTTGGGCGTGGCTCACCCAACTTCAACTGCCTGAACACAGATAGCGACATCAAATTAATGCTCGCCCCAATATCGCACAAAGCTCGCCCGACTGCATGCTTACCAGTTGAGATCTGGATAGTAAAACTACCCGGATCCTTTAATTTCCGAGGTATCTTGCTTTGAATTCTTGAGCTACATTCCTAGTGAGCGCCACAGTCTCTAACTCAGGCAGCCTTATTTTATTGGCCACAATGTCCTTGATGCATTTAGCATATTTGGGAACCTCCTGCAAAATATCTACTAGTGGAATATTGATTTGTACATGCTTCAAGAGGTCAAGAAACATTTTGTATGCGGCATTATCTTTCACCTTTTGCAACCTTTGAGGGAACGAAGGGGGTGGTCTTGAAACCAATGGTGGGGGTTGCTCAGCCACCGCTTCTTCAGCTAGCTTTTTCGATTCTTTCGGATTGTCTGATGTTGATTCAATAGTGGCTGGTTTCACATTAAAAGTTACCTGCTTTCTCTCCTTGGACTGAACTTCTTCCAATTGGCTCCCATTCCTCAATGATACAGCATTAACATATGCTTTAGGATTAGCTTTAGTGTCACTTGGGAGAGCCCCCGTTGGTCGGGTATTTTGGGAATTGGCAAGTTGCCCCATTTGACGTTCCAAATTTCTCATTGCTACTATTTGGGTCTGGTGATCAGCCATTATTTTCTGATTGAAAACAAGTTGGTCGTTCATCGTTCTCTTCATAATCTCCTCAAGGCTAGTTGATTGTTCAACCTGAGGTGGTTTGTACTGTTGTTGAGGTGCTTGAGGTGCTTGAGGCCTGTAATGATTCTGAGTGCCTTGATTTCCACCCCAAGAGAAGTTTGGGTGGTTTCTCCTGTTGGGGTTATAAGTGTTCCCATATTTATTTTCTTGACCCCTATTCGCATTACCCACAAAGGAGACAGACTCTGGATTAGTTGGGCACAAGTCACTCGGGTGACCCTCTCCACAGACTTCACAGAATACCTGAATCTGTTGCACTGGTTGCACTGGCTGCACTGGTTGGGCCTGTTGCAGTTGTTGAGATTGTTGCTTGTTAATGATCAGGGTCATCTGATTGACTTGGTTAGTCAATGTAGAGATCTCAGCTGACAATGCTAAGACAATATCTAGTTCAAAAACCCCCGGTGACTTTTGAACCACATTCCTTCCCATCTCACCTTTCCAGTCTGGATTGCTTTTGGAGAATTTATTCAATAATGCAAACATTTCATCATAATTTTTCTCCAATACCTGACCTCCAGCTGCTGCATCTACCACAATTTTTGTTTGGGGTGGAGCCCCTCAATGAAAGTGTGAACTAACACATCATTTGTCTGATTGTGATGACCACAGTCTCTGAGTAGCCTTTTGAACCTTTCCCATGCTGAATATAAAGATTCGCCTGCTTTCTGTTTAAAGGAGACTATCTCACTTCTGATCTTTGCAGTCTTTCCTGAAGGGAAGAACCTTTCTAGAAATTTTCTCACCAAATCATTCCATGTTGTAATGGAATTAGCTGGTTCTGTCTTTAGCCATCGCTTTTATTCGCCCAACAGATAGAATGGGAAAAGCGTGAGCCTCACATAATCTGGCGTGACCCCATTAGTGATATAAGTATCACTAATCTCCAAGAAGTTCAGAATATGCTGCTGTGGATCTTCGTGTGGAAGACCAATAAACTGCATGTTTGCATTAAGTAACTGGATCATGCTCTGTTTCAGCTCAAAGTGTCCAGTGATTATGGGCTTCACGATGTTGGAGGTAACATTAGCAATACTGGGCATTGCTACCTCATGAACAACCATGTGTTGTTCCTCTGCCATGTTCACAGGAATTTGAATGAGGTCCTAAATATTGTCTGCATCCCTTGCTTCCCTCAACCTCCTGTGAAATGTTCTCTCAGGTTCGGGGTCAAAGCCGTCGAGTCTGTCCTAGCTTCTGACCCTACGCATTCAATAAAATTTCCTGAGATTAGGGCAACAATCAAGTAACGTTAGACTAGATGAAATAAACAATTATAGTAAAAACTAGCAAGTAATCTATATTCAAGTCCCCTACAACGACACCAAAAACTTGTTGGTCCCAAACGCACACACAAGTATACGTGGTCGACAAGTAATATAATGATAAATCGAGTGTCGAACCCACAAAGACTTGTGTAAACTACTTACTAAATAACTATAATTGTTATTTAACGAAGCCAAAATAAAAATCCAGGAATGTAACTATATTATACTACGATTCTAAGAAATAACTAATTATCAAGTAACGAGTTGATTGTTGTGTATTCAATAGAGACAAATATTCCAGGGTTGTGATCGATTCACCATTCGTATTGTGTTCTAATTAACTCTCCCTTTCATATAATTCACTCATGGTTGCTAATTAATCGATTATTGCTCTCATAGCCTTCTCCCGAAGCACTACTCGCCTATTCTCAATAGATTAACGCCTATATTCCTATGAAATTAATTTATTAGAACGCACTAAGATTACGATATTTAATTAAGCACGGTGACTAGATATATTCCTATCCTAACCACAAATCCGCTCCACTGAAGGGTTAAGATTGCGCTCTCTTCAATTCTTCTCTAATCTATACACAGCTTTCCCAAGCATAACATAAATAGTATATAGAACCTAACTGCTGGCCAGACAATTAAGCAATTTAACACAGAATTGAAGAAACAACCATATATTGAGTGAACTATAATCAAGGTTAAGTTAATGTCGAATAACAATATTCATGGATAAATCACAACCCCAGAACAATGGGTATTTAGCCACTTATGCTAATATCAAACAGTTGCATAAGTGTTGAATTAATTGTGAATACTAGAAAAAGATGAAGAAACTGAGAATCCTATGCTCCCTAGCAATTCCGTGTTTATATATCCTCCAAAGTGGCGTGTATATCTCAAAAATAAGCTTAGACTTTCTATTATATGTGTTGGGTAGGTATAGGGCTGAAATAACCGTGTCCCGGGCAAAATAGGAAAAAATCTCGTCACCGATGCCCTGGGTGGCGCCGGGCGCCCAGCAGGGCGCTGCCCTTATAATGTGTCTGCCTCCAGCGCCACAGGTGGCGCCCAACCCTGTCTGTGGCGCCCAGCCCTGCCTATGGAGCCCAGCCCTGCCTGTGGCACCCAGCCCTACCTGTGGCACCCAGCCCTGCCTGTGGCGCCCAAAATCGCCGTTTTGTCCGATTTTTTGCGTTTCGGCTCTAATTTCGCGCTCACCCCCAATTGATCCCTAATCATTCCTACACATCAAAACACTTCAAATTAATACAAATCATCATATTTAACATCTAAAACTCACGTAACATAAGTAAAATATGAGGCGATATACATAGAAATATATATACTTTAAGCTAAACATCAAAATGCATGAAGGGTGTTGCCGTGCAATTGACTTGATTCATGAGTACATTCCTCACACTGTGAAAGTTATGGAGTGATTATCGTGGTTATTGGGTTTCGTACTAAGGAAGATTGGTCGAGATATTGGAAAATGTCAAATTGAGATCTCTTCTAGTACTCAGTTATTGCTTTGCATATTTGTCTCGTTTACTCTTTTCTGTTATATCGTAGTATCGCTCTATTGCTAGTTTTTGGTGCAGGGTTTATCAGTGAGTATCTCTTAACTAAAAAGTTTCGTAACTATTTCGACGAGGTTATACAAGATACTTATTAGGTACATGGAGTCGGTTGTACTCATACTACATTTCTGCACCTTGCATGCAGATTTTGGAGTGGAGCTGCTTGTGATGTCGGGAGTTGACTCTGAAGATGTTCGTGCATTCCGGAATATAGCTTTCACTTGTCCCTGGTAGCTTTGGATTTTGCTAATCTGTTTATGTAACTTTCAAACAGATCGTGTATTTATTTGTACCAGTTTTGTAAATTTCAAATTCTTACAAGCGTCCCCTTTATATAAGGGAGGGAATCCCAACATAGTACATATGTAATTATTACAAAGAAGAATAGCTGGTACAGCTATTCAACGTCACGGTACGGACTTGTACTACTCTTGCAGACTTGGCTAGCTTTAACCACGTGTCTTTTGGAACTTCTCGCTTTTCCATGATGTCCTTCGATTTTTGCCATGCCTCGAGGTGTATCGACCCCTCGGAATGCTTCCTCGAGGAGTGCACCTCGGGGTTGAACTTCGGATTCCACTCCGATACAGTCGAAGTCGAGGCTCAGAATGCTGTAGAAGCCTTAAAATCGGACTTCCCCGATTTTACCGTATACAAAAGTGTCCAAAGACATTTCTAAAACAATAGATTTTCGTACACTTTTATCTATAAAATCTTAAAACCTTTTCTAATAAACCAAATCAAATGAAACATGTTTAATTAGAAAGTGAAGTTTAATTTCTAAATAATATTTCTGGGCTATATATCTCCCAATTAAAGAATACATCAATGCATATTTTATTTGGAGTTAATCTGAGATTACGAATATAAAACAAACTTGTTAAGTGTAGCATTTTACCTGTATATTAATAGTGGTAGAATTGCAAGGGCCTTGAAATAATATAAGGCTCTACAAGAATAACTTTTCACTTGGTAGGTTCATCGTAGGATTTCCACAATCATAGCATACTTCTAGCCAAACTTGTTGAAAAGCCTTCAAATGGAAATTAATCATAATAGAAGAACAATACACAATTAATCAAATTGTTTTAATTTCTTCTATTCATAGAATTGTTTTTCTTTATAAGATGTGAAAACTAATTATAAGAAAAAAACAATTTACTTGGGAATCATCAGTTACTTATCTTCATAGCAGAATAAGTTCAGGAGCGGCCGAATCAATTTTGTGGCCTAAAGTCAAATTTTATGAGGGGCCTTAACTTTATTTTTGTAATTTTTTTATTTGAAGTCTATTTTTCTAACTTCTTTTTAGATGCAAAGTTATTAATAATTTTCTTGTAATCAATTTCTCTTAATAAGTCTTTCTGAATTGATAATATTGCTAATCTATTTAACCTCTTTTGAGACAATATAATCTTAAGGTAAGATTTTATTAATTTTAATTTTGAAAAACTTCTTTTCGCCGAAGCAATGGTAACATGAGTTATTAACATTATTCTATAAGCAATATAGGCATTTGGAAAAGAATTAATTTTTTTGTTTGATTGATTATATCAATTAAACTGTTATCTTCTAATTGTGCTATTGCTTCTTAACATTTTTAATTCAATAAATAAATCTAAATCAGCAATATGAGATTGAGTATTATGCTTTAAGGAACATTCAAGATTAAGGCAATATTTTTTCGAATTTTCATCATCTAGTGATCTCAGTATTTTACGCTAAGAGAAAACCAAAAATATTTAGATTTGCTTCAAATTGTTCAAATCTATTTTGAAGTGAAAAATTACATTGTTTACTATGTATAAAAAGTAATCAACTTTAAAGGACACTTCGAGAGATTATGAGATTTCATTATCAACATTCTCATCAAAGTGTTTCTTCCTATATAAAACACGTTTCTTACGAAATTCGGATTCGATATTTATTTTAAATGCAATTTCCTTGGCGGAAATCATAATTGTTGCAAATCTTTCTTCTCTATAGTTGTTAAAGAAAGAAATCAAACATTTTCATACACGGAACTTTTTTAAAAATTTATATTTAGCCTATTAAGTATAACAAAAAACGGGATCCCCATAAATATGGGGCCTAAAACAGTTGCTTTACCTGCTTTAGGGAAGGGTCACCCCTGCATAAGTTGTGAAATCCAAACATAGCAGCTAGACCTTTGTGCAGAATAAATGAAGTAACAAAAACTAGAAAGATGGAAACTCTGTCCTGCAAAAATGTTTATGCACAAAAAGAAATAGTTAGAATCAATCATTTTTCTTTCTTTTGTGGATTAATGATTAATATAAGAAAATTTTCAGAAAAGTATTGTTACAATAATAACTTGATAGAAAAATAAAAATAAACAATGAAACCCATGTTAACTCACCATGACAAACTGAAAGTGGCATAGTCAAATGGATGATTAATATTTTTTGCCTTCTTATGCCTTTTATATATATAGGTAAATTAACTATTTACTTTAAACATAATCTATTTGGCTATGTACAGTATGCTTTCTAAATTTCGGCTGATATAAGAGAAGCTAGTGGATCTCTTAATCTTATAGAAAACAAAGAGCCAGAAAGAAGAGAAAGTAAATTAATTTCCAAAGGCTTGTTTCATCAACATATTTTCTTTTATAATTCCGTTCAGTAAACTTTATAATTCCGATATGTTAAACAATTAAGAGCTACCAACATGTCTTCAATAATAAATTGCCAATGGCTTGTTTCATAAAGAGATTTTCTTTTATAAGTTCGTTCCCAAGTAAAGTATATAAAGAGTTACCAACATGTCTTGCATATCGATTTTAAAACACTCTTGTCTATTTGTGATGACCCAAGGGATCATTTTATGAATTAAGACTTCGTTTTAAACTTATTAGCCATAAAAAGACTAATTTTAATAATCTCGATTTGCATGCGCAGTCGGAGCGTGAAACCGGAAAGTTTATATGTGAAAATATAATAAATAATGAAACCAACCAGAATATATTAATGAAACCAACCAAAAGAAATTTTTCTGCTGAATTATTAATGAAACAAAGAAAAGAATTAATGTTTTGATAAATAAATCAATTTATAGTGATAAGTGGCCGGGAGAAATAAATGATAGTGATAAGGGCGGATAGGGGAAATGAATGATAGTGATAAGGGTGGACATGGGAAATAAATGATAGTGATAAGGGTGGACAGGGGAATAAATGATAGTGATAAAGGTGGATAGGGGAAATAAATGATAGTGATAAGGGTGGACAAGGGAAATAAATGATAGTGATAATGGTGGACAGGGAAAATAAATGATAGTGATATGGGTGGACATGTGGGATCGGGTTGCACGCCGCAACAAGACAGTGATGAGGGAGAATATTTATGTTTTACTGATTTTAATTACAAAAATTTGGATACTTTACTATTTTACTCTACTGTTTTCCCTTATCTTTCACATTTGGTTATTTTAAATTTAAGTTTGAAAACTTGGAAAGTTGTGTGAAATTTTGGTGACAGCCGAGGCCTGAAATAAGGGACTGAGTTATTTTATTTATTTATTGTTGCAGTTATATTTTCTTGTTTGCGTAGAATTATTTTATTACTTTATTATATACATATATTGTCGCAAGTTAAGTTATAATTGCCCCGCCTTAGCCTCGTCACGACTTCGTCGGGGTTATGCTCGACACTTACTCAGTAGATGGGGTTGGTTGTACTGATACTACACTCTGCACTCTTTTGTGCAGATCCAGGTACCGACCAGCAGTAGAGATTTTTAGTAGCCGCTATTCATTATCCGGAGACACGAGGTATATCTGCCGGCGTTCGCAGATCCCTAGAGTCTTCCCTTAGTTCGTAGAGACTGTTTTATAATTTTCCTAAAACACTTGTATTATGTCTTTCAGCCCATTGATTGTAGTATTCTTTAGTAGTTCGTGAATTATGACACCAGACTTTGGGGTAGTCTTAGAGTTATTTATATAATTAGTTCGTGGATGGGTCTATTTATTTTCTTATTATTTTATATTTGAAGTTATTCTTTGGAAACCATTAGATTAAGTTTACATTAAATTTATTTTATTATGTTTAAATGGACAATCAAAGGAAAATAACTAATCGAACTCTAACATTGTCTTGCCTAGCAAGTGTCGTATTAGGCGCCATCACGATCCTTAAGGTTTGGAAGTTGGGTCGTGACAAGTTGGTATCAGAGCACTAGGTTGCTTAGGTCTCACAATTCAGGAACAAACTTGGTAGAGTCTTAAGGATCGGTACAGAGACATCTGTACTTATCTTTCAGAGGCTATGAAGTTAGGAACAATTTCACTTCTATTCTACTCTATCGTGCGAATTTATTCTACTATTGATGATTGAACTTGTCTATTCTCGTCCTCTCACAAATCTTGACAATGCGCAAAGCGTCTACAACTGGACAGGAGATGAAGCCCCAATGACAGCTACGATTAGGGGAAGATACAGAAGCAGAGCTCAGTCTAGGCAAAAGAGTTATGCCGATCGTAAGGTTCGTGATGTGGCATTCATGGTTGGAGAGAGGGTATTTCTTCGTGTGTCGCCCATGAAGGGTGTTATGAGGGTTTGAAAGAAGGGTAAGTTGAGCCCTAGATATATTGGGCCGTTTGAGATTCTTGATAGAGTGGGGGAAGTAGCTTATAGACTTGTGTTGCCTCCAGGGTTATCTCTGTTCATCCGGTATTCCACTTGTCTATGCTCTAGAAATATCATGGTGACCCGTCCCACGTGTTAGATTTTAGCTTTGTCCAGTTGGACAAAGACTTGACTTATGAGGAGGAGCTGGTAGTCGTTCTAGACCGGCAGGTTCGCCAGTTGAGGTCTAAGAGTTTTCCTTCAGTTCGAGTGCAATGGAAAGGTCAGCCCATTGAGGCAGCGACTTGGGAGTTCGAGTCGGACATGCAAAGTAGATACCCACATTTTGTTTGGCCAATTCAGGTAATTTTCTATGTCCGTTCGAGGACGAACGTTTGTTTTAGAGGTGGAGATTGTGATGACCCAATGGGTCATTTTATGAATTAAGACTCCATTTTAGGCTTATTAGCCATAAAAAGACTAATTTTAATAATCTCGATTTGCATGCGCAGTCGGTGCGTGAAACCGGAAAGCTTATATGTGAAAATTTAAGAAATAATAGTTTTTAGAATTAAAATTTTTTTTTAGTTGACTTGAGTCAACATTTTTAGTAAACGGACCCGGATCTGTGTTCCGACGATCCCAGGAGGTCCGTAGTAAAATATGGGACTTGGGCGTATGCCCGGAAATGAATTCTGAGGTCCCAAGCCTTAGAAATAAATATTTGAAAGAAATTATTTTGCTGAATTATTAATGAAATAAAGAAAAGAATTAACGTTTGAAACCATTGGTATCAGGCTAGTATTTTGGTTTTGGAGCCCGGTGCAGATTTGTTATAATATTTGAATACTAACTGTGCATTTTGGTGAGAATCGGAGTTTATTTAACGAGATTCGGACGTCCGGTTGAGAAATAGTGAAATTGAAGTGTTCTTGAGAAAAATGATGAGTTTTGAGGTTTAATTCATAGTTTTACATGTTATTTTCATGATTTGATCGCACGAGAAAGTCGTATGATGTTTTTAGACTTGCGTGCATTTTTTGTTTAGAGCCCCGAGGGATCGGGTGAGTTTCGAATAAGTTTGGGTTGTGTTGCGCTCGTTTTTTTTTATGCTTCGACGTCGTTTCTTCAAGCATGAATGATGTCATATTGAAAAAATGAGCTCCGATTTTTTATTTTGAATGAAGTATTAGATCGTAGAAAAAAGAATCGTTGAATTTCGACATCGTATGAGGATTTTATGGTCATTTTACTAAGGTTGCCAGATTTTTCACATTAATTACGAAATTGCCGGTGGTACCGTATTTAAAAATCTGCACTATTTACAAATATTAGAACCTACATATCTCATTCATTAAAAAGTCAAATTGAGTGATTCAAAAGCCTAACTTGATCACAATTTCACAAGGAACCCATTGGAGATATAAAATCGAGTTTCGGGATTGTTTGGTACAAGAAACAAGGCAGAATATCTGGCAGAAAAATATATAAAACTAGGGTTTGTTCGTTCGGTCATATTTTGAGTTGGGGAGCTCGGATTAGGGCAATTTTCACCATAGGAATCGGGGTAAGTGTTCTATACTCGTTTTTTTGGTTATATTTCAATTACCCAATGTTTTTCATCACTTGTAAATCAAAAACTAAGAATTTTCATGGTAAAAATTGAGGGTTTGGGTAGAATTAGGGGATTTTGTAAAAATTGAATCTTTACCTCGAATTGAGGTTGGATTTCCAATATTGTATATTCGGGCTCGTGGGTGAATGGGTAAACGTAATTTTGTCCGAACCCCGAGTTTGGACCAAGCGGGCCCGAGGTCGGGTTTTAACTTTTTTTGAGAAAACTTAGGAAAAACTATAATATTCAGTAAAGTTAGTTCCTTTAGCATTAATTAATGATATTAAGTTAACTATGGTTTGATTCGAGTGTATTGGAGGTGAATTCAAGAGGAAAAGCTATAATTGAACAGTGAGTGGCCCGGAAAGTTGAGGTAAGTGCTTGGTTTAACCTTGACTTGAGGGAATAGGAATCCCCAACCTGATTGTTATGTGAAATTGCTTGTGTGTAGTGTATAGGTGAGGTGATGAGTACCTATGCACTAACAAATTGTTGTTTACCATTATCCCTTTTTCGTTTTCCATTTATTTGCTTCCCGACTTGACTGTTTTATGATTGTTGAGGTTTATATGGTCAAGTGATGATCTTTGCTGTAATAAATCTAAGACCTGAATAAGAGTCACACGTACTTTTGCCTCGATGTTATATAGATCAAGAATGCATTTGGATTTTTGTTTTTGTGTTTTTCTTTTGAAGATTTAGTGAAGTCTTAAACCTTAGACCAATAAACAAAAAAAAAAGTATTGATAATATTGTAGAGTAGGACCCCAGACTTTAAAAATGTAAAATGGTATATAAGATAAACTATTTGGAGCTCATTAAATTTAGGTCAGGAGTGAATAGATGAAAATATTCATTAAATTGAACTATTCCGCATATGCTACTAGACTATTTGTTTTCATTAGATTACTGCCAAGTATTGTTGCACATGTGTTAAAAGTGTTGGTTGTTCCCTTGATTTTGTTATGGTACATAAAGGTTGAGCTGGATGAAAGTGTTACGATATTTACATATATTCTGGTTGGTTTCATTATGAAATAATATTGGATACGGCTTGTGAGCTATACTGTTATCTCTTTACAATTGTTGAGATAAACGTGTTATGAAAGACTTGGCCTGAATTGTGAAAGTTTTTGATAAATAAATCAATTGATAAAGGTGGACAGGTGGGATCGGGTTGCACGCTGCAACACGACAGTGATGAGGGATAATATTTATGTTTTAGTGACTTCAAATACAAAGATTTGGAAACTTTACTGCTTTACTCTACTGTTTTCCCATATCTTGCACATTTGGTTATTTTAAATTTAAAAGTTGTGTTAAATTTTTGTAACAGCCGAGGCCTTGAATAGGAGACTGAGTTATTTTATTTATTTATTGTTGCGGTTATATTTTCTTTTTTGCATAGAATTATTTATTACTTTATTATATACATATATTATCGCAGGTTAAGTTATAATTTCCCCGCCTTAGCCTCGTCACTACTTCGTCGGGGTTAGGCTCGGCACTTACTCAGTACATGGGGTTAGTTGTACTTATACTACACTCTGCACTCTTTTGTGTAGATCTAGGTATCGACCAGTAGTAGAGATTTTTAGTAGCCGCTATTCATTATCCAGAGACACGAGGTATATCTGTCGGCGTTCGTAGATCCCGATAGTCTTCTCTTAGTTTGCAGAGACTGTTTTATAATTTTCCTAAAACAGTTATATTATTTATTTCAGCCCATTGATTGTAGTATTATTTAGTAGTTCGTGAATTGTGACACTAGACCTTGGGGTAGTCTTAGAGTTATTTATATAATTAGTTCGTGGCTCGGTCTATTTATTTTCTTATTATTTTATATTTGGAGTTATTCTTTGGAAACCATTAGATTAAGTTTACTTTAAATTTATTTTATTATGTTTAAATGGATCATCAAAGGAAAATAGCTAACCGAACTCTAACATTGGCTTGCCTAACAAGTGTGGTGTTAGGCGCCATCACGATCCCTAAGGTTGGGAATTTGGGTCGTGACACTATCCAAATAAAGATGGATGCACTAAGAGACTTTTATTAATTATACATTTAAAAAAGAAGAATTAACTTTGAATAGCCAATCTGTCACGGCCCAATTTCTTCTACGGGTCGTGATTGCGCCCAACATTATCTCTAGGCAAGCATACAATGAACTAGCTCTATGATCCCTTTTTTTAAAGATTTGAAATAGTTAATTTTTAGTGTGTGCATAAATAAGAACTAATATTTTAATAAAAATGATATATTAAACTTTGAAAGCAAGTGGCATAAGTAAAATAACCCAGAAACCATCAACTGTCTACTACCATAAATCACCAAGATCTGGTGTCACAAGTGTATGAGCTACTAGAAGAATATACAAAAGAATACTACACTAGTTTCTGAAACGAAATACACGAAAAATAAAGCAAAAGAACGACTCCGGCTGTTGCAGAACGGGCCCGGAAGGCAGCTCACCGCGAAGTCTCGTAGTAGTAGTCAAAGATGCACACCAGACTGATATACAGATGCACTTGCCTCAAATTCTGCACAGTAAGTGCATAAGTATAGCGTGGGTACATAAACAACATGTACCCAGTAAGTATCTAGTCTAACCTCGAAGAAGTAGTGATGAGGGGTCAACTGCGACACTTCCCATGGGCCAACAGTAAAAATATATAAAATTCTAATTAAACATGGATATAAAAATTACAATAGAACTCAGAAGCAAGAATTAAATAAAAAATCTTTTCACCGTTCGTAGTGGAAATTTACCCCGCTCGCAATATACTTGCGACACGGTTGAACATAGATTTCTCAAGTTATCATAATATCACTCAATTCTTTCCAAAATAAGAAATTCAACTAGAAACTTTTAAAATCTTGATATCCTCAATCTCAGCTCTATTCAAGTCAATTAGTAAGCATAATCAAATAACAATGTCAATAAAACATGGTGTAAACCTAAAACTACCAGAAACATAAGCATAATTACTAGCTACGTACTGACTCTCGTCACCTCGTGCATACGTAGCCCCTCACAAATAGAAGCACATTCACATATGGGGTAAATTCACTCTTACAATGTTAGAAAAGAGTCTTACCTCGTCTCGAAGCCTACTTTCCGATCCAATATTGTGCATAGAACCCTCAATTTGGTGCCAAGCGACTTGAAACTAGAAAAATATAATATAAATTAATCAATACATGTTCAAAAGTTCATATCCCTACTATTAATGTGATTACCCAACCCCAATTGAAGAGTTCCTAAAATTCACCCCCGGGCCTATGTTCCCGGATTCAGGAAAATTTCAAAAAAAATTGTTACCCATAACATCATGACCTCATATATATGATTTTCACTAAATTCCATAACTATTTTCGTGGCTAAATCTCATTTTTTATCAATGTAATGACCCGACCGGTCGTTTTGTGCTCTTTCACATTGTTTGGCGGTTTGAGGCATTGAGCATCTTCACTTCAGGTATTATGACTTGTACGCGTGGTCAGAATTGAATTTCGGAAATTTCGGATTTGATTTAGAAAGAGAATTCTAATTTCGGAAGCCTTAAGTCGGAGGAATTGACTAAGTGTCATTTTTGAGTAATTGATCTCGGAATTGGGATTTGAAGCTTCCAACAGGTTTGTATGATGATTTAGGACTTGTGCATATGTCTGAATCGGGTTTCGGATGACCCAGGAGCGTTTCGGCGCCTATTGTGGAGGTTGGCAATTTTGAAGATTTTCATAAATGTGTGTTGAGCTATATCTCAATGTTATCGATGTCCGTTTGAGATTCCGAGTCTGGGAATAGCTCCTTATTGTGATTTTGATATTGGAAGCACATACGAAAGTGGATTTGGAGATACGTATGTCATTTCGGGGTCATTTGGCAGAAGATAGAAATTTGAAGGTTTTAAGAAAATTTGACTGGGAGTGGAATTTTGATATCGGGGTTGGATTTCGATTTCGGAAGTTGGAGTACGACTATAATGTCGAATGTGACATGTGTGAAAAATTTTAGGTCAATCGAACATGATTGATACATTTCGGCATCGAATGTAGAAGTTTGAAGTTCTAAAGTTCATTAAGCTTGAATTGGGGTGCGATTCATGGTTTCAGCATTGATTGACGGTATTTGAAGGCTCGACTAAGTCCGTATGGTGTTTTCGTACGCGTTGGTATAATTGGTCAAGGTTCCGGGGGCCTCAGGTGGATTCCTGATGGTTAACAGATCAATTTGGAGCTTGGTGGTATTGCTGAAGGCCTGAGATCTAGTGAAATTGCACCTGCGGAAAAAGGCTCGCAGGTGCGACGCCGCAAAAGATGCAAGGGAAGCGTAGAACCGGAGGTTGGCAAAAAGTCCTCGGCCGTAGAAGAGGTCATAGGTGCGCATGTGCGCGGGCCCAGAAGCGCACGAGGACCACAGAAGCGGAAGCGCAGATGCGGTAACTACTGGGCCAGGTTGGAGCCGCACCTGCGATGGGATTTCCGCAGGTGTGGAGCCGCAAGAGCGGCTATTGGACCACATGTGCGAAAGTCGGGTTGGCCAGTGTCATTTTAAAGACGAGGATTGGCCATTTTCCTCCATTTTCTTTTGGATGGCCGATTTTTCGGAGCTCTTGGAAGGTGTATTTTCGTCATCTATGTCAAGGTAAGTGGTTCTCACCTATTTCAAGTTAAATACATGGTTTGTATAAGGATTTAAGCATGGAAACTAGTAGAAATTATAGGGTTTTGGTAGAAAAACCTAGAAATTATATTTTTTGATTTTGACCACAAATTTGGGTATGGAATTGAGAATAAATCATATATTTGAGTTCATAATGTTATGGGTAGTGTTTATCTTCGAACATTTCTAGACAGACATGCGAGCCCGAGGGTGAATTTTAGGAATTCCTCAAATTAGGTTAGAAAATCACCTTAATGGTTAGGATGTGAAATCTTGAGCATGTATTCACTATTTTATATATCATTTGACTAGCTTCGGGTCGTTTGGCATCGAGTTGAGGACTGAAAGCATAATTTTGGACCGGAAAGTGAGCTTTGAGACGAGGTAAGTCTCTTGTCTAACTCTGTGAGGGGTAAATTATCCCTAGGTGTTGTATATTGATGTATGCTACGTGTTGTGGGGGCTACGTACGTGCGAAGTGATGAGAGCCCCCGAAGCTACATTCATGTTATTGTCCGGGTAGACTTAGGTTCACATCATGCTATAGTTTTACTATTTGAGTAGTTTCTCGCATATTAAATTTCTCTGTTTTACATTTATACTTGAGACTAGACTTGCTATCGCAGAGACTTCACGAGTTCATGATTAGTCGCTAAATAACTTTACTCCTCTTACATTATGTTTCCATGATATATATATATATACACACACACACACACACACACACCCACTTCATTGAAAGGTTTTTATTAAAGAAATTACAACTCAAGGACCCGTCAAAGCTTCTTATTCTAATGGGATCGGGTCGTTCGCCTCGGCAGGATTATGTATTTTTACTCTTATGGGATTGGGTCGTTCGTCTCAATAGGATTTATTTACCACACTCTCATGGGAGTGGGCCGTCCGCCTCGGCAGTTTATCATATGTACTTATGGTTCATGTCGTTCGACCCTCGGAAATGCACCGTATAATTATTATGTTGGATCGGGACGTACTTCTCAGAATTTCCTATATCATATCCTCATGAAATTGTGCGTAAAACTTGGCAAGAAGTCAGTGTATCTATGAGTTTCCCGGATTTGAGGTATGGTAAGCTACTTGAGGAGATCCACTATATCTATGTATATGCTCCAGTTAAGGAGGGAATTTCTAACGGAGAGTTTGAGTTCCTCATGAAGAGGGGGATTGTACCACGTGATTAATACTTGTTTATTCCATTTATTTTGTCTACCCACACTTACTTACCTCTTTATTGTATCTGATGTTATTAGACCACTAGTGAGTGTCGATGCCGACCCCTCGTCACTACTCCTCCAGAGTTAGGCTAGATACTTACTGGGTACACATTGCTTATGTACTCATACTACACTTGATCCACATTTTTGTGCAGGTACATATATTTCTAGAGGCCTTGTGGGAGCAGAGGCGTGTATTTATGCGGGGACCCGGGTGAGTTGC
Organism: Nicotiana paniculata; assembly: GCA_005239505.1. Taxonomy (NCBI): domain Eukaryota; kingdom Viridiplantae; phylum Streptophyta; class Magnoliopsida; order Solanales; family Solanaceae; genus Nicotiana; species Nicotiana paniculata. The sequence continues at coordinate 16,475 of ML325916.1, read as the reverse complement.
ATTCCATTTGTCGACCCGCAACCAGCAGAGTCTCCTTTAGAGTATTTACATTTTCCCTATCAAATTTGTATTCCGGACAGTTGCTGTATTTTATTTTATATTCATAGTTAACGCTTATGCACTTGTGACATCAGGTTTTGGGATGATTAAGGGTTGTTCTGTATTGAAATTGTTAAGAGTATTATTATTTATTATGCAAATCCCATCTTTTACTATTTAATTAAAGAAAAAATTGATTTCTAAAATATTTAAATGAGAACCAAATTATGTATTTATTGTTGGCTTGACTGACAGTGGTGTCTGGTGCCATCACGACCTTAAATAGATTTTGGGTCGTGACAACATGGTATCAGAGCGCTAGGTTCACTTAGGTCTCACGTGTCATGAGCGAGTCTAGTAGAGTCTTGCGGACCGGTACAGAGACGTCTGTAGTTATCTTCGAGAGGCTACAGGGATATTAGGAGTACTTCCCTTCTTGATCCCTCATCGTGCGAATTAGATCCTCTAAGGCTTGTACCATTATTTCTTTCCTATTCAATCTTATGGGATATGAAGCGCTTGTTATAGATTGGGAATCGAGGAATTGTCATGGTACTACAAATATGGTGTAGGATGTTTCCACATGCGTATTTGATTGGGCTATTGCCGTTGCCTTGCGGAAGATCGTCCTGTCGTTTCAGCTCAACATCTGTGTTATATAAGGTTTTGAGATTCGGCCTTGATTGTTATGATGATTCGTGTGCTGCTGTCACAGAGTGTTTGTGGAAAAGTAAGATTCTTGTCTAGGCGCCGAGTTTGTGAATGACCTGAAAGGAGGTTTTACTCGGTGCATGATTCAGAGATTCAATATTTTATTTCCGGCGGAGGAAAGGTAACCGGACTAGGCATGTTAAGATTTTGGTTGATGGAGTGACGAGACTTGGTATTTTTGAGCATGGTGGAATTTTCATTTATGATATGGTGCCATTGTCCTTGATGAATGTGCTAAGTTCGCCGGTGTTATGGTTTCTTCAATTCGCCTTCAGGCGGGGTATTGTGAAATGGTGCCGGGGAAGCAGTTGTCGAAAATCGTGGTGTGCAGTGGTTCGGAATCGAATTAGTGTTCCTAGTGTTGATGGCTCAACAAAGATGATCTTCTAAAAGGTCTGGAATTGGTAGCGACTCATTTGTTCGGGTGCTACAAAGATGGATTCGGAATCGGGACAACAATTGGGCCGCACAGGACGAGGAAGGACATGTGGGAGGTGTTTTGCGGTGGTTGAATTGCTAAAAGCTCAAGTGTGAAAAGTAAAAGTCGAAGAGTTGCTTAAAGGAGAGGGTTGAACCAATGTGGGAGAGTGGCAGAGTAGCATATGAGTTTTGTAGTAGGATGACCACACGCCTTGAGGGAAGATTAGGGAAATTTGGGAATCGTGATGGCAATGACTATGGCCATGGATTTTATTCGAATGCAACATGACTTCGAGTTTTGAATGTGTTGTTGGAATTTTAGTTGATGTCAATGGGGAAGAAGGAACCTCGGTGGGTACCAAGGTTATGTTATTGTAGCTTCAAGCTAAGTGGGAGAGCCTCACCGTCTATGATTGGATTGTGTGGTTGTCTACTTGTGCGGTTTCTGGTTATCGGCATATTGGTGGGTTATTACAACTAGGGAAGGAAAACATCAGTGGTAATTTGAGCAAAGGATTTGAGGAATGTGGGCTATCTTTGGCCTTATCGGTTCATGTTAAGGTTTTGGGAAGACTCATAGTCTATGCTTCATGTGGATGTGATGTATAAGGAAAGGAATTCAGCCGGTTGATTCTTTGAGAGGGTGTTCATATACAAGCAGGACCTCAGAGTTTGATTATATTCAGGGACAAGTCATAGCAGGTGACACTCAACAACGGCCCTAGTAGGTTCAAAATTAAAGTGCGGTGCCTAGGGATTTCGAATCCATGGTATGGCTAAGTATCCAGCTTTTGCAGTGAATTATGAAAGGGTCTTGGAGTGTTCTATATTATTAGCGGTCCGCGGTGTTCTATATTCTTTACAGCACTTGTATGGGCAGTTGTATGGGTGTGCTGACTTATTACCTGGTGTGGAAGGTCGTGGGAGTGTATCCCACGGGAAGATAGTGTAAGTGTGACCTATACGAGCTGTGGATGTTTGTGCCAGATTGACGGTTGTTCTTCTGTGTCATGGGAAAAGGGGGTTAGTGTGGTGTGGACCCGTGAAAGGTTATTAGCCCAGTGTGGTACGATCAAAATTATCTTGGGGTTCGTGGGTGGATCCAAATGTGAATATGGGCCCTATATCAGGCCGGATATGTTCATTTTAGCTTAGCATTGTTTATAGAGGAATCTTCGGGCGCTGGATGTTATTTGTGCCGTCAGCTACTCTATGGAATCTATACTATGCCAGGTGGATTATGGAGTGGTTTGATTATTCACACTCATATAGAGACCCGTGTAATTTGTGGTGTTGTGAGAGCAGGATAGCTCTCGATATACAGGAAATTTATTGCACTGTAATTTTGCTTGAGTTTCTTAGCATATGGCGCTATCCGTCTCCATAGGATTTGTATTTTGCACTTCGAGTGCTTGTGGTCGATATTCAGGTATTTCGTAGTTATGAGAATTTTAGCTCGGTAAGTATTTTCTTATAAATTATTATGTGAGGAACGGGTGGCACGCCGCCACAGGTATATTGTTGGATCGGGTGGCACGCCGCCACGGGTATCATGATTGGATCGGGTTGCACGCTGTAATGGTATCATGGTTGGATCGGGTTGCACACTACAACAGTATCATGGTTGGATCGGGTTGCACGCCGCAACAGTGTGATGTGGAGTACAATATCGCCTACCTGTTATTGTGTGTATTGCTTCTCATTTTCTGAGGAAGGTTCATAATATCATTTCTGATGTTTAAATTAGTTACATAGTCGAGTAGTTCTTTGTAGAGTGTGTTCCTTTATGTATCACATTCGAGTTTGTAGCTTGTTGACACATTGTGGCATTATATGAGACTTTTGGCACTATCTGAAGTGGCTTATTGAATGAGCAGCTCGTACTGGGTAAGACGAGATTATTGGACCTGGGATCAGCGCGATCGGATTTATATGCGACATATTTGAGAACAAATATCGTTACTTGGTTCATAATGAGGTAATGGTTCTTATCAGGAGGAGAGGCGCAATGATTTGTTCACTCCGCAGTTGGTTATGAATTTCTACACAAACCTTCCATCGTGGCAGTATTGCAAGAGTTGGAACATGACTTATATGTGTCATGGGGTGTGTTTTGGGCATCAGTTTCATGGAATTGTGGCTATTATTGTAAAAGGGTGTTATTATGGTCAGGTGAATTATGTAGTGCATGGCGTTGATTCAGAACATGTATACAATCATGTATTAATACATCGTGTAGTGATGGGTATGGTGTCCGAATGTTGCAAAAAAGACCTAGAAGAGGATTCAGATGTTGGAATTTGGTTCTAAGGTTTATTTGACCAGATAAAAGGAAGGAAATTCAGGTTTGCTCAAGCCAATGTGCTCAATTGGGTTATGGTAGCACGAGTAGGTGCACGAGGTGGTAAACATTGATTTTGATAAAATCCAGAGCAGTTCTTAGCACGTTCAAGGATGAACGTATGTTTAAGTTGAGAGAATGTAATGATCCGACCGGTCATTTTGAGCTCTAGCGTGTCGTTCAGCGGTTTGAGGCCTTGAGCAGCTTCACTTCAGGTATTATGTACGCGTGGTTGGAATTGAATTTCGAGAAGTTCGGAGTTGATTTAGAAAGAGAATTCTAATTTTGGAAGCCTTAAGTTGGAGGAATTTACTAAAGTGTGAATTTTGAGAAAACGACCTCTTAATTGGGATTTGAAGGTTCCAACAAGTTTGTATGATGATTTCTGACTTAGGCGTATGTTTGGATCGGGTTCCGGATGATCCGGGAGCGTTTCGGCACCTATTGTGGAGGTTGGAAATTTGGAAGAATTTCATAAATCTGGTTTGAGGTGTATCTCAATGTTATCGATGTCCGTTTGGGATTACGACTCTGGGAATAGCTCTGTACAGTGATTCTGCTACTGGAAGCACGTCTGGAAGTAGTGGATTTGGAGATTCGTAGGTCATTTGGCGGAAGTTAGAAATTTGAAGGTTTTTAAGAAAATTTGACCGGGAGTGGACTTTTTGATACCGGGGTCGGATTCTGATTCCGGAAGTTGGAGTAGGACCGTAATGTCGAATGTGACTTGTGTGCAAATATTTAGGTCAATCAGACGTGATTTGATATGTTTTGGCATCAAACGTAGAAGTTTAAAGTTCTAAAGTTTATTAAGCTTCAATTGGGGTGCTATTCGTGGTTTCAGCGTTGTTTGATGTAATTTTAAGTCTCAACTATGTCCGTATGGTGTTTTCGTATATGTTGGTATAATTTGTTGAGGTCCCGGGGGCCTTTCATGGATTCCAGATGGTTAACGGATCAATTTGGATCTTGGTGGTATTACTGAAGGCTTGAGATCTAGTGCAATCGCACCTGCATTAAAAGGCTCACAGGTGCGACGCCGCAAAAGCGGCAAGGGAAGCGCAGAAGCAGAGTTCAGCCAAAAGGCCTGGGCCGTAGAAGCGGGCATAGGCGCGCAGGTGCACGAGCTCAGAAGCGCACGAGGACTGCAGAAGCTGAAGCGCAGGTGCGCTAGATGGGGTGCAGATGTAGTAAGTGATTGGCCAGGCTGGAGCCGCACCTGCGATGGGATTTGCGCAGGTGCGGAGCCGTAAGAGCGGCTAATGGGCTGCATGTGCGAAAGTCAGGTTGGGCACTGTCATTTTAAAGACGAGAATTGGCCATTGTCCTCCATTTTTTCTTTTGGATGGACGATTTTTGGAGCTCTTGGAAGGAGGGTTTTCATCATCTATGTCAAGGTAAGTGGTTCCCACCTACTGGAAGTTAAATACATGGTTTGTATAAGGATTTAAGCATGAAAATTAGTAGAAATTATGGGGTTTTGATAGAAAAACCTAGAAATTATATTTTTGGGTTTTGACCAAGAATTTGGTTATGGAATTGATAACAAGTCATATATTTGAGTTCATAATGTTATGGGTAATGTTTATCTTAAAAATTTTCCAAAATCCGGGAACGTGGGCCTGAGGGTGAAATGTAGGAATTCTTCAAATTGGGGTAGAAAGTCACCTTAATGGTTATGATGTGAACACGTGAGCATGTATTGACTATATTATATATCATTTGACTAGCTTGGGGTCGTTTGGCATCGAGTTGAGGATTGAAATGACAATTTTGGACCGTAAAGTGAGCTTTAAGACGAGGTAAGTCTCCTATATAACTCTGTGAGGGGGGAATCACCCCTACATGTTGTATATTGATGTATGCTACTTGTTGTGGGGGCTACGTACGTGCGAGGTAATGAGAGCCCGTACGTAGCTACATTCATGTTATTGTCCATGTAGACTTAGGTTCACATCATGCTATAATTGTACTATTTGAGCAGTCTCTCGCCTATTAAATTCCTCTGTTTTACATTTCTACTTGAGACTAGACTTGCTATTGTAGAGACTTCACGAGTTCATGATTAGTCGCCGAATAACTTTACTCCTCTTACAGTATATTTCCGTGATATATATATATATATATATATACACACACACACACACATACACTTTATTGAAAGGTTTCTATTAAAGAAATTATAATGCACACGTTTATTCGTTAGTGGGGTCAAGGACCTGTCTAAGCTTCTTATTCTAATGGGATCCCGTTCGCCTTGGCAGGATTACATATTTCCACTCATATGGGATCGGGTCGTTCGTCTCTGCAGGATTTATGTACCACGCTCTCATGGGAGCAGGCCGTTCGCCTCGGCAGTTTATGAGATGTACCTATGGTTCATGTTGTTTGACCCTCGGCAGTGCATAGTTTAATTATTATGTTGGATCGAGTCTTACGCCTCGGCATTTCCTATATCATATCCTCATGAAATCGTGCGTAAAACATGGCAAGAAGCTAGTGTATTTGTGAGTTTCCTGGATTTGAGTTAAGGTAAGCTACTTGAGGAGATCCACTATATCTATATATATGCTCATGTTTAGGAGGGAATTTCTAATGGAGAGTTTGAGTTCCTCGCTAAGAGGGGGATTGTACCACGTGATTTATACTTGTTTATTTCATTTATTTGCTCTACCCCACTCTTACTTACCTCTTTATTGTATATGATGTTATTAGACCACTGGTGAGTGTCAATGTCGATCCCTTGTCATTTGACACCCCATATTTTCGTACGTAAAAGTACGCCATAAAAAATTGATTAAAGCTGGGAAATGATATATTACATCCTGCATTTTTTCGTGCGTTAAAGTTTCATAGTACGTTAATCGACGTAAGTTCGGGAAAACGATTATTTTAAGATTATAAGCATTATGCTTATTCAAACAACTGATGAGTAAATTCGTGTAGGTGAGTGGGTAAGAAAATCGAAGAAAATGATTTTCGTCCAAGTTTGATATTTTGGGATAAAATACAGTCCGAGCTAAAATACCCGATATTTATGAACTAGTACCATACAAGGTACCACATGGACATGATAGTAAGGTGTATAAGGTGTGTTAAAAGTGAGTACTATTTTAGGAAATTTGAGATAATTCTTAATTATGTGGATAATTGGTTATTGAGAGATTAATTAGTTAAACGGAAAAAGGGTCTGATATGTCCCTCTACTATGGTAAATTGTTTAAAATTGTCCCCCGTTATACTATTGGGCCATAAAAGTCCCTGCCGTCCAACTATCCTAACAAATCTACCCTTAGTTAGACGGAGGTGCCATGTGGCATCCATCCGTACCTGTTTTAAATCTGGGCACATAAGAGACGACCCGCTCCATGAAACCCACCAATCCATAAGCCGCGACGCAGCGATTTATAACCCAAATTGAACCCCATGGACCAGTTTCTACTTCTTTGGTCTTGTCCCTGCTTTTACTATCAACATCACTTGCGTCCTTTGCATATACCCAATCATTTTCAGGTACAGATATATTGGGTGTGTGAGTTTGTTAAACAGATGATGTGTGATAAAGGAATGCCAATATTTTTGCGCTAAGATATTTCCTACTATTTTATCTCATATATAATATTGTTAGTTCAAAGAATTTTGGGCTGAGGGTATAAAGAATTTTACAATATCAGTGTAGTTTTAACGAATTTTACTGCACTTTTTTCTTACCAATTTAGAGTGCCAATGCCTCTTGGCTCTTTTTGGCAAAAGCATTTGAAATAGGAGTTCTAATTTGTCGATATTATATTGGCCAAATTCATGCCCCACTGGTATAGAATTGATATGTTTTTCTCCTACTGCTCTATGTTATTTGTTCATGAATACATCTTCAGTACCAATTTATGTAAATTAGAATTGGTTCTTCAATATATACATGCTTACTTGATTTCTTTAAATCTATTTATCTTCCTATTTTTTGACAGTAAGTTTAGGCTGGGATTTATACTTTTGTTTTCCTCCTTTTTGTCATTTGACCTTGCTGTTGAATTTTGGCCTCATTTTCCTTTTATAATATAGTTCGTAAGAATTGCGTATGAGAGATATGACTGTTCAACCTTCTAAGATCTTTTGAATTTTTACATTTGTTTTGTTTAGGTCAAGAATCTTTCAAGAAAGCTGCATATAGACTCAGCAAGCCACCGATCAGTGATTATGGGAAGGTTTATGTGTGTTCAGAAAAGAACTTTTTTTGCCTTTGAAAGCAATGGTTTTGTGTCGTGGACGTTATTAGGGTTGGGGTTTAATTTGGGTTATAAATCGCTGGGTCGCGGGTTATGGGTTGGTGGGTTTTATGAAGCGAGTCGTTTCTTATGTGCCCAGATTTAAAACAGGCACGGATGGATGCCACATGGCACCTCCGTCTAACTAAGGGCAAATTTGTTAGGATAGTTGGACGACATGGACTTTTATGGCCCAATAGTATAACGGGGGACAATTTTAAACAATTTACCATAGTAGAGGGACATTTCAGACCCTTTTCTGTTAGTTAAATAATGAATTAGTGAATAATTAATATTTTGGATAAGGCTTAATAAACCCTCCCAAACGTGGCAACCCAAGAATATTGATTTAAGTGACTCTTTAGTCACATTGCTAGGTGGCACACTTTGGGGAAACATGTGGGGCCCAAATAAAGACCAACAATTTATAGGAATTTCATCACATCATTGTTGGATAAAGCTAACCATTTCTAAGAAAAATCTCATGAACGTTATGCATGAAGGCCATGCTACGGATGGAGCTCTATAGCTCATTGGAAATTTCATAACACAATATAATGTGAGAATTTTGCAATTTTAAGGAATACAATGATATCTTTCTCAAGAATATCATACGAATTTTTCTCTACTTCAATCCGCCGTTACGTGTTATCGCACTTGACGTGTGTTACGGGGATTGTCGAGAACATCATATGAATTTTTCCCTACCTCCAGCGATTTCGCACCTGCGGTCGCTGGCCGCATCTGGGGACCAAGTTCCACTTCTACAGAAGTGCCTAAGGCTGGCAGGTTTCGCTTCTCTGGAGGGGATCCTTCTTCTGCGGTCATGCGCCACTCCTGCAGTTCATGCCACTTCGGCGGTTTCCTCAATCGCACCTGCGCTTTCATATGTGCGCACTATCACCCACATCTGCGGTCCATGGACAAACGTTCCCAAGCCGCTTCTACAGCCAATATTACGCACCTGCGGCCAAAAGCTCGCAGGTGCGGGCACATCAGAACTGGTGCACCAGCATACATTTTGAGTTTTAACTCAATCTGCACAGCGTCCGAATGGCATTCGAGGCCTCCAAGGCCCCATCCAAATATACCAACAAGTTTGAAGTCATAAAACGGACTTGCTCAAACTCTTGGAACGCATAAAATAACATTAAAACTAAGAATCACACCCCAAACCAATTGAATCAAAATATGAACTTCAAGTTCTTCTAACTTACTCCCAATGCGCCGAAACATACTTAAACTAATCGGAATGACACCAAATTTTGTGTGCAAGTCTTAAATCACTACATTGAACTGTTTCCAGACTCAAAATCCCAATTGGACCTCGATAACACCAAATCCTACTCCAAACCAAATTTAAAGAACTTTAAAACCTTCAAACAACCAACTTTCACTATTAGGCACTGAAATTCTCCCGGGTTATCCAATACCCGATCCGAACATACGCCTAAGTCCAAAATAATCATACGAACGTATTGGAACCATAAAACGCCGATTCTGAGGTTTTTTACTCAAAATATTGACCAAATTCAAACTTAGCCTTTTAAGGCCAACCCATGGAATAAAGTGTTTCGATTTCAAACCGAACTCTTCCAAATTCCAAACTAACCATCCTCGCAAGTCATAAAATAGTAAAAGCATATACAAGGAGTCTTATTTAGGGGAACATGGTTCTAGAAAGAAAAATAACAGGTCGGATCGTTACATTCTCCACTTCTTAAACAAACGTTCGTCCTCGAACGAGTCTAGAATCATACCTGGGGTACTGAATAAGTGTGGATATCTTCTCTGAATGTCCTCCTCGGACTCCCAAGTCGCCTCCTCGACCGGTTGACCCCTCCACTGAACTTACTACGGAAATCCTTTTGGACTTTAGCTGGCGAACCTGCATATGAACGATGGCAACTGGATCCTCCTCATAACCTAGGCTCTCATCCTACTAAATCGTGCTGAAGTATAACACATGTGACCTTTAGGCATGATACCTCCGGGGCATAGACATGTGGAAATCTTGATGAACTCCCGATAGACTAGGAGGCAAAGAAAGCTCATAAGCAAGCTCCCCAACTTGTCTCAACACTTCAAATGGGCATATAAACCTTAGGCTCAACTTGACCTTCTTCCCGAACCTCATGATCCCCTTCATTGGCGAGACTTTCAAGAGAACGTTCTCACACACCATAAATGATAAATCACGCACCTTCTGATCCACGTAACTCTTCTATATGGACTGTGCTGTGCAAAGTCACTCCTGAATTACCTTTACCTTTTCCAAGGCGTCCTTCACCAAATCAGTACCATATAACCTAGCCTCACCGGGCTCGAACCATTCGATAGGAGAACGACATCGCCAGCCATATAAAGCCTCAAATGGAGCCATCTCGATGCTGGAGTGATAAGTGTTGTTGTAAGCAAACTCGAACAAAGGCAAGAATCGATCCCACTGCCCTCCAAAGTCAATCACACATGCTCTGAGCATGTCCTCCAAGATCTGAACTCTTTGCTCCGACAGCCCGTTGGCCTGTGGATGAAATGTTGTGCTGAGCTCTACACGGGTCCCCAACTCACTTTGTATTGCTCTCCAATAATGAGAAGTGAACTGAGGGCCTGTATCTCATATTATGGAAACGAGCACACCATGCAATCGAACTATCTCTAGAATATAAATCTGGGCCAAACTCTCTGAAGTATACCTCTCCTAGTCCACTACTTCCCTCCTTCAAGGCGTGATTAATGTGGCTTAAACCTCTCTTGAAAAAGAGAATTTTTTAGTAGAGCCTTAGCATGATAACCCATAGGAACAAGGCCCTTCTTCTTTGAAAAAAAGATGATGAATTATCATCACATCAGTAGGCGTAGAAAGCAAATCTTATTGACTTATTGAAAATCTCTTTGAGATTGCTTAGACAAATCTTTTTGTGTGAGGCCGTTGTTCCCCACCTTTCTTACCTTGTTTTTTTGGCTTAAAATTTCGTGACTCATAAGCCCTCCATATCTAAATATAGATGGCTAAAGGGCGGGTTCCGCAGTTAACTAAGAAGGCGATCGATTGTCTTGGAGAGGAAAGGAAACCCGGTACTGAATGGTCACCATCGAAATGAAGGGTGCGAAATTGGTCAACCTTTCGAAAATGACACAAATTTCATCAAACTTCCGCAAGGCCCGCGGCAACCCAACTATGAAGTCCATAGAAATGTGCTCCCACTTCAACTCAGGTATAGTCATCTGCTGGAGTAGGCCACCTAGCCTCTGGTGCTCGTACTTAACCTGCTTGTAATTTAGACACCGTGCAATATACTCAACTATATCCTTCTTCATCCGGTACCACAAATAATGCTGCTTCAGGTCGCGATACATCTTCGTAGCGCCTGGATGAATAGAATACTGTGAACTGTGTGCCTCCTCTAGAATCCTCCATCTCAAGACATCGACATTAGGATCACATAGAACACCATGGAGTCACAGAATGCCATCCTTACCGATAGTAACCTCCTTGTAGTACCGTCTCTCTGATAACCAACAAGTGTGGATCATCAAACTGTCAGTCCTTGATCCGCTCCAATAGTGAAGACTAGGCAACGACACATGCAAGAACTCGGCTGGGCTCTATAATATCCAAAATCACAAGTGTGTTAGCCAAGGACTGAATGTCCAAAGTTAATGGCCTCTCCTCTCCTGAAATGAATGCCAAGCTTCCTATACTCTCTGCATTTCTGCTCAAGGCATCCGCAACTAGATTCACCTTGCCCGAATGATAAAGAATAGTGATATCATAATCCTTCAGTAACTCAAGCCACCTGCAATGCCTCAATTTTAAATCCCTTTACTTGAACAAATGCTGCAAGCTGCGATGATCAGTGTAAACCTCATAGGACACCTTATAGAGATAATGCCTCCAGATCTTAAGAGCATGAACAATAGCGGCCAACTCCAAATCGTGTACCAGATAATTATTTTCAGCTGACGAGAAGCATATGCAATAACTCATCCCTCCTGCATATAAACAACCCAAAACAACGTGTTAAGCATCACAATATGCAGTATACATCCCCGAATCGGAAGGCAACACTAGAAATGGTGATGTAGTTAGAGCTGTCTTGAGCTTTTGGAAGCTCGCCTCACAATCATCGGACCAACGGAGCGGAGCACCCTGATGGGTCAATCTAGTCAAAGGTGCTGCAATAGATGAGAAGCCCTCCAGAAACCGACGATAATAACCTGCTAACCCTAATAAGCTCCAGATCTCAGTCGCCATAGTAGGACAAGGGCAACTCTAAACTACCTCAATCTTCTTTGGATCCACCTTACCCTCGCCTGATAAAACATGCCCCAAGAATGCCACAAAATCTAGCCAAAAATCACACATGGAGAACTTAGCATATATGTTCCCGCAAGGTTTGAAGCACCACTCTCAAATGTTGCTCGTGTTCCTCCATGTTGTGAGAATAGATCAAAATGTCATTAATGAATACAATGACGAACGAATCAATATAAGGCCTGAACACCCTGTTCATCAAATCCATAAATATCGTTGGGGCATTAGTCAAACCGAAGGACATCAATAGAAACTCATAATGGCCATATCTAGTCCAGAAAGCAGTCTTCGGAACATCTGAATCCCGAATCATAAACTAATGGTACCCCGATCTCAAATCGATCTTAGAGAACACCCCGGTACCATGCAACTGGTTAAATAAATCATCAGTCCGCGGCAACGGGTACTTGTTCTTAATGGGAACTTTTTTTAACTGGCGATAATCAATTCAAATCCGCAGAGTCCTATCTTTCTTATTTAAAAATAACATTGGTGCACCCCAAGGCGATACACTCGATTTGACAAATCCCTTTGCTAGCAACTCCTCAAGTCGTTCCTTCCAATCCTTTAACTCTTTCGGAGCCATACAGTATGGTGGGATAGATATAGGCTGGGTACTAAGAGCCAAACCAATGTAAAAATTGATATCATAATCTAGTGGCATGCCTAGAAGATCAGAAGGAACACACATTGGAGAACGGCCGGACTACGGGTACTGAATCAATCGCCGGAGTCTCCGCGGTAGTATCCCAAACATAAGCTAGATAAGCCAAAAAACCCTTCTCGACCATGTGTCGAGCCTTCATAAAAGATATGATCCTACTAGGTGTGCTAACAGACGAACCCTTCCACTCCAATCTAGGCATCTCGGGCATCACCAAGGTAGTGGTCTTGCCATGAAAATCAAGGATGGCGTGATATGGAGATAACCAGTCCATGCCCAGGATAACCTCAAAATCGGTCATATCGAGTAGCAGAAGATTCACTCTAGTCTCATAACAACAAAATTCAACATTGCAGGACCGATAGACCTGACCCACAACAACGAAATTCCCACTGGAATGGACACATAAATATGAGTATACAATGACTCACGAGGAACATCCATGAATGGGGCAAACAGAGACGACACATATGAATAGGTAGACCTTGGATCAAATAATACCAAAATATCCCTACCGCAGACATAAATAGTACTTGTGATCACGGCATCTGATGCCACTACATCAGGTCTGGCCGGGAAAGCATAGAATCTAGCTGGAGCGCCACTTGGTTGGCCTCCACCTCTAGGGCGGTCTGTACCAACCTGCCCTCCACCTCTGGGAAGCCGGATGACTGGTGCAACTACTGGTGCTGTAATCATGGGTTGCTCACTCTGCTACGCTACCTGGCCCCGAAGTTTGGGACAAGATCTCTTTATGTGGCCAGGATATCCGCACTCGTAACAGCCCCTTGGAGCGGTTAACTGGTGCCCTGAAGTCTGACCTTGATGACCTGAATACCCACTGGAGGAACCCTTAATAGCTGGTGGGTGGTAGGAAGTCTCTGGCATGGCGCTGAAATAAGGTCGCACTGGAGCACCCCGAGGAGGTGGCGGTGCTAGATATGTGGGCCTACTGGGCTGACCCCTCATTAACTGACCTTTGCTCCCAGCCGGGGAACATCTAAACTCTCCAAAGTAACGGAATCACTTGTCCCGCAGTATCTTCTCTCGACCCCGTTGACGATAACTCTCAATCCTCCGAGCTATCTCTACAACTAGCTGGTAAGAAGTACCCATCTCAACATCTAGGGTCATAGTGGCCTGAATACCAAAGTGCAATCCTATAATAAAACTCTGCACTCTCTCTTCCTCAGTAGGAAGTATCATAAGTTCATGGCGTGACAACTTAGAGAATCTAGCCTCATAATCAGTCATTGACATCTTACCATGCGGGAGCTGCTCGAACTGAAACTGTAACTCTTCCCTATAAGAGGGTGGAATATACCTATCCAGGAAGGTACGTGTGAACTGGTCCCAAGTCAAGGGAGGAGAACCTGTTGTTCTGCCAAGAAGATAAAACTTCCACCATCTAAGGGCCATGTCCTCTAGCTGAAAAGTAGTGAAATCCACCCTGTGGGACTCTAATATACTCATGTTGTGCAGTCTGTCCCTGCACTGATCAATGAATTCCTAGGGATCCTCATGTCGCTCACCTCCAAAGACAGGAGGGTGTAGCCTAGTCCATCTGTCTAATAGCTTCTGCGGCTCGCCGGCCGCAGGTATTCTGGGCTCAGGTACGACTGCTGCTACTGGTTGGGCTCCGCTCATGGGTAGTGTGCTTGGGGTCTGATATACAGTATCTACATGCCCAGAAGCCTGAGAAGTAGGAGCTTGTGCTCCCCCTCCAGCCTGAGATGTGGCTAGGTCTGCTAGAAATAAACCAGCCTCAGTCATGGTGTCCATGAACCAAATCATACGGCCCATTACCTCATGGAATAATGGTGCGGACATGAAATCCACCGGGGCTGGCTTTGCTGTAGGAATCTTGCCCTGCTTCTCAATAATGGGATCCTCTACTAGATCTGTTGGTGGTATAGCTGGGGCCACTTTGGGACGTCCTCGTCTACCTCAGGCCAGTGCCCTCCCCTGGCCTCTGCCTCGCCTCTAACAATAGGGGGAGCAGCTCCTCCCAGGTCTGGAACATCTGTCGTGCATGTTTTCACAATCTATAACGTGACGGCCTCCACCCATTTCGTGAAATAGTGGATAGCGACCAAGATGAATCTGTACCCGTTTGAGGCCCTTGGCTCGATTGGCCCAATGACATCCATTCCCCAAGCAACAAATGGCTAGGGTGATGACATGGGATGCAGTTCTAAAGGTGGCACATGGATTAGGTCTCCGTGTATTTGACANGGCTTCTTTGGCGTCTACACATCTTAACAGATTTAAATCTGGTGTCCTTTTGTACAGTACTTCCCCACTTAGGAAGAAACTGCTGGCGAGCCTCCGAATGGTTCTCTTTTGGTTTTCGTTGGCCTGCTCAGGATATTCTTTGGTCTTTAAAAACCTTTTGATATCATAATACCATGGCGGGGCGTCGGACTCTACTTCAACTGTGTTGCAGTAACCATGTCGCTCTTTGATTTGGATCTCCAACGGGTCTATATGGACATTACTTGGATAGGGTAGCATTGCAGCTAGAGTGGCCAAGGCATCTACTAACTCGTTATGGCACCGAGGAGTATACCTGAACTCGACGGTTTTGAATCATTTACGGAGATTCTCCACATGCTGTCTATAGGGAAGGAGTTTCACGTCTCGTGTTTCCCATTCTCCCTGAGCCTGCTTGATGACCAAATCGGAGTCCCCTATGATCAACAAATCTTTTACATCCATGTCAATGGCCATGTTCATGCCCATTATACAAGCTTCATATTCGGCGGTATTGTTTGTGCAGAAGAAACGGAGACGGGCCGTGGCTGGGTAGTGTTGTCTTGCGGGTGAAATCAAGATTGTCCCTATCCTGATACCTTTCGCTTTGGCCGCTCCATCGAAAAACATTTTCCAAGTGTCGGCGCCTTCCGAGATTACTTCAACGGAATTGATTTCTTCATCCGGAAAATAAGTGTTTAAAGGTTGGTATTCGTCATCGACCGGATTTTCGGCTAGATGATCGGCCAATTCTTGGGCTTTTATAGCCGTACGAGTGACATAGACGATATCAAATTCTGTCAGCAAGATTTGCCATTTGGCTAATCTCCCGGTGGGCATTGGCTTTTGGAATATGTACTTCAAAGGATCCAGCCTCGTGATGAGGTAGGTGNTGGGTTTGACAGATATTCTTTGATCTTGTCAAAAGCGCCCTGACATTCGTCTGTCCACTTGACGGTCGCATCGTTTTTCAATAGCTTGAATATAGGCTCACATGTTGAGGTCAACTGAGCGATGAACCTGCTGATGTAGTTCAACCTACCCAACAGTCTCATAACTTCCTTCTTGGTTCTCGGGGGCGGAAGGTCCCGGATGGATTTTATCTTTGTCGGATCTAGCTCGATGCCCCGTCGACTGACTATAAATCCCAGTAATTTTCCGGAAGGAACTCCAAAAGAGCATTTGGCTGGGTTCAACATTAGATTATACCTGCGCAGGCGTTCGAAGAATTTTCTCAAGTGTTGCACATGGTCGTTTTGGGTCCTGGACTTAACGATCACATCATCCACGTATACCTCAATCTCCTGATGCATGATGTCGTGAAATATGGCAGTCATGGCCCTCATATAAGTAGCCCCAGCATTCTTTAAAACCAAACGGCATGACTCGGTAACAGTATGTTCTCCAGGGTGTAGTGAAGGCTGTCTTTTCTGCATCTTCTTCATCCATCAACACCTGGTGATATCC
>MDKI01086045.1:0-19721 GCA_005239505.1 Nicotiana paniculata | reverse complement strand
TAATTACTTGAGAGATATTTATGGTAGATAGAGTGTTCATGATTGATAGAGACAGCTAATCAAATTATAAGAAGTATCCGAGAAGGAAGTTCACCAACGGAGGAAACCATAGCCTTAGACATTTATCATAATTGTTTAAAACACATTGTTAGTAATTGTTAGTTATTATTATTGTCAGTAGAATTAGTAAAACATCACCAATTTATATTAAAAAGTCTTGAGAGAATTGATTGAGTAAAAGTTGTGTATTCTAAAGCCTTGATTGATACGTAAATTCCCTGTGCGATCGACTCTGGGCATAATACCCCGGATTATATTTGCAAAACTCACTTAGTCTTTTATAAGACATAGTTGAGCATGATCAAATTTTGGCGTCGCTGTCGGGGAATTAACGGTATTATCAATTGAGTTGGAAGAAATACAAAATTCTGAAATATAGTCAATTTTCTTTAAATTTTCAATTTTACATTGAAAGTTTAACGTTTGCTAACGTGTTGCAGGTGCATGCCTAGAAACTCATCGAGGACTGGTGAAGTAGTTGAAGCCTTATCAGACCCCGAGAAAGTTTTCAAGGCCCTAAACCGGACCAACCGGAAAAGCAAACGTCAACAACAAATTGAACAAATTGAAACCGACATGGAAGATCCACACAAACGGAACAATAATGGGGATGATGTGGTAGACCCAGTCGCTCAAATAGGGGCAGAGGCTCCCTTATATGAATGGGCACAACCCACAGTTGAGAATTTGGCCACTGCGATACTGGCCCCTCAGATACAGGCCGAGTCCTTCCAGATAACAAATAATATGTTGCACTTATTGCAGAACAAAGGGGTATTCTCAGGGTCATACATCGAAGACCCCCAGCAGCATTTGAAAAACATCCTGTCAATTTCTAAAACACAGAGGCAGCCAAACGTCACTCAGGAGGATATAAAACTGCTGTTGTTTTAATTCTCAGTGACTGGCGCTGCCCAGACTTGGCTAAACTCACTCCCCATCAATTCAATTACCACATGGGAGGAGTTAGTCAAACAGTTCGTGAACAAGTTTCATCCACCCAACAAGACTACTCAACAAATTGATGAAATCTTGAGCTTCAGACAGAAATCAGTTGAAACACTGCAAGAGACATGGGAACGATTTAAGGGGACGCTGGTTATCTGTCCACATCATGGTATTCCAGAGAAAATATTGGGGCAGCGTTTTTATTTGGGTTTGGCTGATACTGTTAGAGCAAATGTTGATGCTTCGGCTGGTGGAGCATTCTTGAGCAGAACGTGGAGAGAAAGTCAATTCTTACTTGATAAAATGGCATAGAATTCAGGATGGACAAAAAGGAATGCACCCATTACTCCTATAGTTCACTCAGTGCCATTTGACCCATCTAATACTATTGCAGAGAACGTGGACACCTTGATAACACATATGAGTATACTTACTAATAAGGTGGAGAAATCAGGACAAAAACAGCAAGTACACATTGTAGACACAACCAATGGGGGCTTATGCACATCTTGCATTAGTCAACCATTTGGTAATCACTGGAATGCAGAATGTCATCACCCTCCTTATCCAGAAAATATGAATTATGTGTCGAATTATGGAAGCCAGAGACAAGGGGGGCAGAACTGGGGTCAGCACGTTCAACCATATAGACCACCCCACCAACAGTAGAACAATGGAAATATGGGTGTCAAGGGATAACAAGGTAATGCAGCACCGTATCAGAGGCCACAAGGTTATAACCATCAGAATCAACAACAAGCATACTACCCTCCTCAGCATCAAAAGGGAGGAAAGCAAGAAGATGAGTTTTCTAGGTTATAAGCTATGATGCAGCAGGTTATTGGGTCAAATTCCAAAATCAGTGAGAGAGTAGATGTACATGATGCATCTATCAAAAATATTGAAGTACAGTTGGGCCAGATATCTATGGTAGTGAACAATTATCCTCCTGGAACTTTACCTGCAGATACTCAGGTAAATCCTATGGACCAGGGCCCAAGGCAGCTGATGGCAGTGACTCTCCGCAGTGGCAGAGACTTAAACTTGGAATTGGGGAGAGCTCATGAAAGCAGACAGGCCGAGACACTGGTACCCATGCCGATTGAACTTGATGATTCAACAAACTTGACCAAGGTAACAATGCAACCTACTGAAGGAGAACCCAGTGCACGGAGTGAGACTGAAGAAGAAGTGGAGATAGCCCAGAAGCCGGTAGTTGAGGTGGTGGCTGAGAAAGAAAAGTCCCAAATCACTGGGAAAAAGAGACTGCCAGCTCCATTCCCTCAGAGGCTGGCCAAATACCAAAAGGATGAACAGTACAAAAAGTTCTTGGACATGATAAAGCAAATATAGGTAAATATCCCATTGATTGATGCGTTTAAGGAAATTCCTGGTTACGCTAAAATGATGAAGGACTTGATGTCCAGAAAAGTTGACTTCCAAGATCTGGCTACTGTCACCCTTGCTCAGACTTGTAGTGCGGTGGTGATGCGCCCTATTGTTGAAAACTTGTCTGACCGAGGGAGTTTTACAATTCCTTGTACCATTGGAAACTTAGCTTTCACCAAAGCTCTATGTGACTTGGGGGCATCATTAATCTGATGCCGCTGGCCATATATAAAAGACTGGGAATTGGTAGAGCCAGGCCCACCTCTATGCTGCTACAACTTGCTGATAGGACGGTGAAGAGACCGTCGGGTATTCTGGATGATGTTTTGGTGCAAGTGGGGAAGTTTGTATCTCCTACTAATTTTGTGATATTAGACTACAAAGTGAATGAGTAAATTCCCATAATCTTGGGAAGGCCATTTTTGGCCATAAGCAGAGCTCTTATCGATTGTGAGGCTGGTGAACTTAAGATGAGGCTCAATGATGAAGAAATCACTTTCAACATGCAGAAGTCTATGATGCGACCTATTGAGTTCGCCAACTTCTCTCTTATTGATGCTGTGAATGTGATCTCAGAAAAAGATGATGCATCCCTGACTGTTGGGGACCCTTTGGATGAATGTTTGATGAATTTAGATGATATGAACGGTCAAGAGCTGGCAGATTGGGTTTTAGCACTTGAGGAAAAAGGTGTATGGCCAAAGGCTCTCGAGTTTGAGTCACTATACGTAGAGGAAAGAGAGAACCCGCCGGCCAGTCCATCTATTGAAGAACCACCCAGGTTGGAACTGAAATCGGAGGATGCTGATGTGGTAGAAAAGATACTAGAGTTAACCAAGGACATCGATGACACATACTTTGTTGAATTTAGTATCGTTAGTGTTGAGGATGTTGGTACACACTCCAACCATTGTTTCACATTGTGTTTGGATGATGATATGCAAATAGAGTTATTCGAATCACTTGAGGAGTTGAGGGATAAAGAACAAGATGCCTACATTCTGGAATTCTTCTTGCCAGAAAGTAGGGAGTACATATTTCGTCGAAAGGCCAAGAAGCGCAGATTACTACATTGTTTTATTGGGCCAGGCAGATTTGTTCCACCACCCCAGGAGCATGATCATAGAGCAGATTCAGAACTTGGGATCCAATTTATAAGTTCAAAGTGGAGGCATAAAGTTATTAACGCATTTACTCGAAGGAGCATGGAAAGTAAAAACTAATGGAAAGGATGTCGACGCTATGTGAGCAGGGAGTTTCTTGCACCTTACTTTTATTTCTTGTTTTATCTATATGTGATGCACTGAGGACACTGCATGATTTAAGTGTGGGGTGTTGTATATATTTGTTGTGCTTTGTTGTGTTTAGTGTGCTTTCTTGTTAGTAGTTTTAGATTTTCTTGTTGGTATGTTTTTTTTAAAGTAGAACAAAGCAGAAAAATTTAATTAGAAATATGTGGACTCTTCCTAACGATGGATCTCCTAGACAGTTTTCTTGAAGGAAGTAAGTCTAGAGAAAATACCAAAAAGATTTTTTGTTTTAAGTAGTGTAGTAACTCCCCCTTGGTTTTTCTTTGGACCACGGTTCTTTTCCAAGGGTTTTTAACTGAACCGGGTGTAGGTAGTTTTTAGTTTTTAGGAGTAGGAATCACATGGTTGATTGCTTAATAGTAGCAATATCTCGAAACGTGCTAATGCCTTGAGAATAGTCAGTACTATGTTGTGACGCTTAAGCTCAATTTTTTGACTCTAGGATAAATACCTTAAATCAGAAATTCTTAAGATTTGCTTAACTGCTTTGACTGGAGTGTCCTGATAGATCCAATCCTGAGTGAGCTATGTGCCAAGTGTGTATGAGGTTTGTATGTTATTTTGTACATTGCATTTGATGTCTAGAACTTTCCCCGTATGTGTGCAAAGTGAAATAGAAGTTTTGTTCAGTCTTGGAAGTCATATAGGCATTTCTTTGTTGAGCCAGCTATCTATATTTTACCCACCTAATTGTTATGTATCGTAGTTAACCCCGTTGAGCCTATAATCCTGTTTCTTTGGAAACCACATTACAAGCCATACCCCCTTGTTTGAATCGATCATATATTTGAACCTTGTCACCTCTCGTAAGCACTGAAAAAGTGATGAAATATGGAAAAGTTAAAGTGTGGGGTGGTAGGTTGGTTTTTGAGGGGAATAATTGAAATAAGGAGAAAGGTGCACTGTTTGTAAAAGTAGACTTGTGAAAATAAAAGAGAAAAAGAAGAAAAAATAAATAAATAAATAAAATAAACAGTTGTATTGTTGTGAAAGAAAAATATATGTGGTGACTATTAATGTAATTGTGCTTAAAAAAGTATAGGGTAATACCATTGGTGTGAACGTGGAGTTTGGCTTATTATAAGTTTGAGGTTGAATGCAAAAGTATATGTATTAATGTTCTTAGGGAGGTGTAGTCACTCTTATATCCAAATGTATCCTACCCATCCTGTAGCCTACATTACAACCAAATAAAGTCCTACTTGATCCGAGACTGAATGAGCTCGATTAGTAGAGTAGTACACTACGGGCAAGCCTATGGTGCATCTTTTGTGGCATAAGAATATTATTTCTGAGAGCGAGTGAATACTTTCTATCTTGAGTTCCTAAGTGTTCCTAAAATTTTATTGTGTGTGGAACTAGCTCTTTGATTTGGTGAGGGCACATGATTCATGAAGTAAAGGTAATGTGGTTGACCTCTAAATTAGAGTAGTGAGTGGATTGTGAATAAAGCATGGTATATGTGAGTCGACTATTGAGGTGAGGATGTCACACCTCTTTGATTGAAATGTTTTAAAAATTCTTGGTATAACGTGCTAAGGGATTTGCTTAATAAGTTGTGTACATGAGTGTAGTTTGATTTTTCAAGGACGAGCAAATGTTTAAGTGTGGGGTATTGATGCGTGGCTAGAATTCACGGTTTAACACGTTATGTGCCTTACATTTTATGTGCGTTAATGATAAAAATACACTTTTTATGTGCATAATGGAGTCTATTTCATGTATAGGTGAATGGAAGATGGAAGCCGAGCTAAATGAATTCAAATACATCAAAAATATGCTCAAGAGTCGAAAAGGAGCAACCAGGGCTATAGTGGGGCGTTTTGGCCTTAAAGCCAGGCCTAGCCTAGCTATAGTGGGGCGTTAGACCCATAAAGCCAGAACTAGCCTTGCTATAGTGGAGCGTTAGACCCATAAATCCAGGCCTAGACAGTGAAGCGTAATGAAGTTGGAGTATAAATAGACACTAAACTACATGAATCTAGCCTATTTTCACATATATAAAGAAATAAAAAGAAATAGAATTTTATCCGAGCCCACTGAATTCACTGTGTTTCCTTAAGGAATTTAACCCAAAAGGTCATCTTGTGTAGATTCAGAAAAAACTGTGTTCCGAGGCCCCGAATGCCTCTGTTAATCTCACCTCAATGTGCCTGCACAGTCCGAGCACGTAGCAGGGAAGTCTTTATGTGGAAATGTGTTGAACAATTGAATTTATGATAATTAATGGAATAAGGTTGACCAAAGTCCCGGAGGGTCCGTAGGAAAATATGGAATCTGGGCGTATGCCCGGAATCGAATTTCGAGGTACCAAGTCCGAGAAATGAATTTTTAAAGAAAATTGTTTTCTGAAAATAATAAAGACATTTGAAAATGAACTTTGATGTGAAATCTGTGATACTGAGCCCGTATTATGGTTCCGAAGCCCGGAACAGGTTCAATATGTGTTATGTGAGTTATCTGTGCAATTTGGTAAGAAACGGACTTAGAGAATTTAGAAGTTTATGAAGTTTGAGGAAATTCTGTGGATTTTTTAGTTTAATTCATTTTTATTGATGTTATTTTAGTGGTCTAATTACTCAAATAAGTTCGTAGGATGATTTTGGTGTCGGGGTGCAAAAGAGTTGGAAAGAATCTGGTTTTTGATCTGTTTCTGGTGTTCTGTGTTTTGCTCTCCGCGATCGCGGTATGACTCACGCGATCTCGATGTGTCTATGGTTAGGGGTTGGGAATTTACCCTATGCGAATGCAGGGCTGGGTTGTGATCGCGGAGCCTGGGGGCAATACTCTATGCGATCGCGAAGGGTCACACATGAACGCTTAGTGCAAATGCAGGCTGGGGGCTGGGTTCTATTTTGCTCACTGCGAACACGACCTCCGTGTCGCGATGACGATAGTCTGTGTTGGTATACTCTGTAATCGCAATACCTTCTTTGCGATCGTGATGGTCAATATCCAGTACTCTCCGCGATCGCAGCCCTCTCTTCGCAATCGCGAAGACTTATTTCGCCCAATCATTTTAAAGCCTTAAAAACTGAATGCTATTTCAGGATTTCCCATATTTTTCACCCTCTCCTTCTTCTCCAAGCCCCATAGCCGAGTTCGAAGCTACTTTTCCTCCATAACTTAAAAGGTAAGTGATCGTAACTCCATTTTCTTTCATTTTCATCAACTATTATTAGATTCTAGGCCTAAGATCATGGATTAAAAGGTAGAAATTGGGGGTTTTGGGTAGAGTTAGGGCTTTTGGAATTTTGGGGAGTTCAACCTCGTTTAGCGGTCGTATTTCAAAACTATTTGTATATTCGGGCTCGTGGGGGAATGGGTGATCGGGTTTTTGTCCGAACCTCGGGTTTGAACCAAGCAGGCCCGGGGTCGAATTTTGGTATTTTTGGAAAATTATGGGAAATACACAATTAGGCTTTGGGATTGAATTATTGAGTCATTGATTATATTGTTGAGTCGATTATGTCTAGATACTATCAGTTTGGAGTTGGATTCGAGAGGGAAAGCAGTGCTAGAGGCTTGATGATTCTTGGAGTCGAGGTAAGTGTTTGGCCTAATCTTAGCTTGAGGGAATAGGTGTTGAGTCATATGTGCTATGTGTTATTAT
This sequence comes from Nicotiana paniculata, assembly GCA_005239505.1. NCBI lineage: Eukaryota > Viridiplantae > Streptophyta > Magnoliopsida > Solanales > Solanaceae > Nicotiana > Nicotiana paniculata. The sequence goes on along the minus strand of MDKI01086045.1, from coordinate 12,401 downwards.
CATGTTCAATGTATAGGTGAGGTGACGAGTACCTATACCTTGTTGTCAAGCATGCCCGTAAGTCACAACATATGCTATATGTGTTTTTTCGTTTATATCCATTGTGTTATGAAGTAGATTTCAGATTGAAGATTAATCCTTTGTTGTAAGTACTTGGTCGTGAACACTGTTTCTTAGTGGTCTTGGTGAGAATCATTTGGTTATGTTGTACGTTCATTGAGATTAGTTATAGATGTGCCCCTTGTCGGGACGGTGATATTTCTGTTATTGTTCCTTTGCCGGGATGTTGTAAAAATTATGGTCTGTATTGTGGTTCTTCATTGTCAAATTGTGTTCTGGTTATTGTTGAGTGAGGAAGAGTGTAAAGCACGAAGGTTAATGCCGTGCCGATATTATGAATTTAAAAGCACGAAGGGTGATGTCGTGCTATGATATGAGAGATAATGCACGAAGGGTAATGTCGTGCCATGATATTGTGAGGTAAAAGCATGAAGGGTGATGCCGTGCATATGTTTTGGTGAGAATGAGAGTAAAGCACGAAGGCTGATGTCGTGCACTTCTTTGTTCCCTGTTATTATTTTGATACTAGTCGTTGGTCATGTTCTGTTACTCAATACGTGTTCCTCCCTTTTGTACCTAGCATGTCCTCCTCGTATTTGTATTTAACTGTTTACTTGTTGCCATAATTTCTATTACATATTATTGAATTGCACATGTGTTTATTATTTGTCATGTCCTAGCCTAATCAATACTTCCCGAGGTTAGGCTCGGCACTTACTCAGTACATGGGGTCGGTTATACTGATGCTAAACCTGCACTTCTTTATGTTGTGCAAATTACGGTATCGGACCCGGTGGACAGTGATCGAGGGAGTGTCCTTCACTCCACAGACGACACTGAGGTAGTCCTGTCAGCGTTCGCAGGCCTTGGCGTCACCTTCTACCTCATTCCTTTTTCTTTCTATCTTCTCTTGTACTTCTGACAATTGTATTGTTTGTTCAGACTATTTTTAGAAAAAATCTTACACTGTTCGTGAATTTGTGACACTAGTCTTGGGGATATGTTTAAGGAAATTTATGTAAGAATTATTATTTAAGATGTTTAATTTCTTATCTTCCGCTTTTTCATATCTATTTGTTCTTATATGTCACATTTAAAAATGCTAAACAACAAAGTAATAAATCGGAATAACGAGTAAGGTTGGCTTGTCTAGCGAGTTCATTGTTAGACGCCATCACGACCTGAAGGTTGGATTTCGGGTCGTGACAAGTTGGTATCAGAGCACTAGGTTGCGTAGGTCTCACAATTCACGGACAAACTTGTAGAGTCTGAGGGATCGGTACAGAGACGTCTGTACTTATCCCCCAGAGGCTGCAAGATTAGGAATAACTTCACATTGCTTCTTCTCTGATGTGCGGTTTGAATTCTAAATGCTAATTTATTTTCTATTCTATTCTCTCGCAGATGGCGAGAACGCGTGCTTCCTCATCTACTGATTAGCATCCCAATCCTCCTGTTGCAGCTCCTGCGAGGGGCCGAGGCCATGCTAGAGGCCGAGGCAGAGCTAGGGCTCAGCCCTGAGTAGCAGCACCAGTAAGGGACCCACAGGTAGACCTTGCCAGTGAGGTTCATGCACAGGCAGTTCCAGTTGGACCAGCTCAGGTCCCGGAGGGGTTCATTACCACCCCGGTTCTTCAGGACGCTCTGGTTCGTTTAGTGGGCCTTATGGAGAGCGTGGCTCAGACTGGTCTTCTTCCTACTGAACTATCCATCTCTCAGGCTGGGGGAGGGACCCAGACTTCTGCTACCCGCACACCAGAGCAGCTAGCTCCTCAATTCTAGACTCCAGCACCCCAGGCAACTGGAGCAACTCAGCCAGGTTTTGTGGCACAGGCAGTTGAGGGGGCCGCCATGTTTGACGATTCTTTGTGGAGGTTGGATCGATTCACCAAGCTATTTTCTACTACATTTACTGGTGCATTAGCAGAGGATCAATTTCTTGGACAGTTGCTATGAGGTTCTTCGGAACATGGGCATCGTGGAGTCCAATGGAGTTGATTCTGCTACATTCTATCTTTCTGGTACTGCCAAGACTTGGTGGAGGAACTATTGTTTTACCAGACCAGTTGGGTCTTCTCCTTTGACTTGGGCTCAGTTATCCAAGTTATTCTTGGAGAAGTTTCTACCAGTTACTCAGGGGGGGCCTTCAGAGGCAGTTTGAGCGCCTCTAGCAGGGATCTACGATTGTTACACAGTATGAGACCAGGTTCATTACTTTGGCCCGACACACTATCATGATACTCCCCACTGATCGTGAGAGGGTGAGGAGGTTTATTGAGGGTCTAGCTCGGCCTATTAGACTCCAGATGGTCAGAGAGACATGTACTGATATTTCATTCTAGGAGGAGGCCAATGTGGCCATGCGTATTGAGATGGTCTTATCATAGAGCAGTGATCTGGGGTCTGACAAGACACCTCGCTATTCTGGTCATTACAGTGGTACCTCATCTGGAGGCAGAGATTCCTTTGGCAGAGGTCATCCTCCTAAGCCATTCCACTCGGCGCTGCAGGTACCCCGCAGTGCACCATCAGCTCATATCAGTGCACCGCTGCTTCAGAGCTTCCAGGGTGGTTATTCTGGTCGATAGGGACAGTTTCAGGGCCAGCAGCCTCAGCAGAAGAGGGCTTGTTACTCTTGTGGTGATCCAGGGCACATTGCTAGGTATTTCCCCTGAGCTTCTGGTAGTTCTCAGCATCAGGGTTCTTGTGCTATGATTCCCGCACTAGGTGCACCCCCACTCCTTCAGCTAGCTAGGGGTGCAGGTCGAGGTGCCAGCGGTGGAGGTCAGACTCATAGAGGTGGAGGACAGGCCACGAGAGGTAGAGGTCAGCCCGCAGTAGGTCGACCCAGAGATGTTCAGATAAGAGGGGCTCCGCCCCGGTGCTATGCCATTCCTTCCAGGTCGCAGGTTGAGGCCTCTGATGCTGTTATTACAGGTATGGTTTTCGGTTTGCAGCGGAGTGGTTTTATTTGATCCGCGATTTAATTTCTCCTATGTGTCTTCATATTTTGCCCCTTATTTGAGTATGCCCCGTGATTCCTTGAGTACTGTTGTGCATGTGTCTACACTGGTGGATGATTCTATAGTGGTAGATCGAGTCTACCATGCTTCCTTAGTAGTCATTGGTGGTCTGGAGACTCAGATTGATCTTTTCCTTCTTGATATGGTTGACTTCGATGTTATATTGGGGATGGATTGGTTATCCCCTATTTATGCTATTCTGGACTGTCATGCCAAGACAGTGACCTTGGCCTTGCCAGGGGTGCCTCGTTTTGAGTGGAGGGGACACCTAGTCATTCTTCTGGTAGAGTCATTTCTTATATGAAGGCTCGGCGCATGGTCGAGAAGGGTTGTTTGGCCTATCTGGCGTATGTTCGTGATTTTAGCACCGAGGTTCCTTCCCTGGAGTCTGTGCCCATGGTTCGTGAGTTTCCAGAGGTATTCCCTGTTGAACTGCCGGGTATGCCACCTGACATGGATATTGATTTTTGTATTGAGTTAGCTCAGGGCACCCAACCTATTTCTACTCTACCGTATCGTATGGCCCTGCCAGAGTTGAAGGAGTTGAAAGATCAGTTGCAGGATTTGTTGCATAAAGGATTCACTAGGCCTAGTGTTTCTCCTTGGGGTGCTCCAGTATTGTTTTTCAAGAAGAAATATGGCTCGATGAGGATGTGTATTGACTACCGGCAGTTGAATAAGGTTACTATTAAGAACAAGTATCCTTTGTCGAGGATTGATGATTTATTCGACCAGCTTCAGGGTGCTTCAGTGTTTTCCAAGATTGACTTGAGAGTTGGTTACCATCAGCTAAGGATTAGGGCGTCAGATGTTCCTAAGACAGCCTTTCGCACTCGTTATGGGCATTATGAGTTCTTGGTGATGTCATTTGGGCTGACAAATGCCCCAGCTTCTTTCATGGAGTTTAAGCACCGAGTGTTCAGGCCTTATATGGACTCATTTGTGATTGTTTTCATTGATGATATTTTAATTTACTCTCGCAGCCGAGAGGAGCATTAGCAGCACCTTAGAGTCATCCTCCAGACTTTAAGGGATAGTCAGTTGTATGCAAAATTTTCCAAGTGTGAGTTCTAGTTGAGTTCAGTTGCATTTCTAGGCCATGTGGTATCGTTAGAGGGTGTTTAGGTGGATCCAAAGAAGATTTCAGCAGTCAGAGATTGGCCTAGACCCACCTCAGCTACAGAGATCCGGAGTTTCTTGGGCTTAGCAGGTTATTATCTCCGGTTTGTAGAGGGCTTTTCATCAATTGCAGCCCCGATGACCAGGTTGACTCAGAAGAGTGCTCAGTTTAGATGGTCTGATGAGTGTGAGGCGAGCTTTCAAAATCTCAAGATACCCTTGACCACGGCACCAGTGTTAGTTTTTCCCACAGGTTCAGGATCGTATATCGTGTATTGTGATGCTTCAGAGGTTTGACTTGGTGTAGTGTTGATGCAGGATGGAAAGGTTATAGCCTATGCTTCTCGTCAGTTAAAGGTTCATGAGAAGATCTATCCAGTTCATGACTTGGAGTTAGTAGCTATTGTGCATGCATTGAAGAATTGGAGGCATTATTTGTATAGTGTGCCATGTGAGGTGTTCTCAGATCACAAGAGCTTATAGTATTTGTTCAAGCATAAGGACTTGAACATGAGGCAGAGGAGATGGTTAGAGTTGCTGAAGGATTATGATATTACCATTCTTTATCATCCGGGGAAGGCCAATGTGGTGGCCGATGCTTTGAGCCGGAAGTAAGCTAGTATGGGTAGTCTTACCTATTTATCAGTCGGAGAGCGACCTCTTGCTTTGGATGTTCAGGCTTTAGCCAACCGATTTGTGAGATTGGAGGTTTCTGAGACTGGCAGTGTTTTGGCTCATACCGTAGCCAGTTCTTCTTTGTACGACCGTATTCGGGCCAGGCAGTATGATGATCGCCATTTATGTGTTCTTAGAGATAGTGTCAGGCACAGAGATGCCAAGCAGGTTACGGTTGATGTTAAGGGAGTTTTGAGGATGCAGGGTCGGATTTGTGTACCTGGTGTGGATGGTATTCGTGAGTTGATACCTCAGAAGACTCATAGTTCCCAGTACTCTATTCATTCGAGCGCCGCAAAGATGTACCAAAACTTGCGGCAGCACTATTGGTGGCGGAGGATGAAGAGGGATATTGTAGTTTATGTAGCTCGGTGCTTGAACTGTCAGCAGGTTAAGTACAAGCACCAGAGGCCCGGTGGTTTGATGCAACAGATTCAACTTCCCGAGTGGAAGTGGGAGCGTATCACCATGGACTTTGTAGCAGAGGATGTTTGATGCAGTATGGGTCGTTGTGGATAGGCTGACCAAGTCAGCGCACTTCATTCCAGTATCAATTTCGTATTCAGCAGAGAAGTTGGCAAGGATCTATATGAGAGAGATTGTTAGACTGCATGGTGTTCCCATATCCATTATATCAGACCGAGGTACTCACTTCACCTCTCATTTCAGGAGAGTGTTTCACAGAGAGTTGGGCACACAGATTGATTTGAGCATAGCGTTTCATCCTTAGATGGAAGGGCAGTTCGAGCGTACTATTATGATTTTGGAGGATATGTTGTGAGCTTGTGTCATTGACTTTGGTGGTTCATGGGACCAGTTCTTGCCTTTGGCTGAGTTTGCCTACAATAACAGCTATCAATTGAGCATTCATATGGATCCGTATGAGGCGTTGTATAGTAGACGGTGTCGGTCTCCACTCGGATGGTTCGAGCCGGGAGAGGCTAGATTGTAGGGTTCTGAGTTAGTCCATGATGCCTTGGACAAGGTGAAGATCATTCAGGATAGACTTCATACAACTCAGTCCAGGAAGAAGAGTTATGTGAATCGCAGTCATTTATGATAGGCGACCAGGTATTTCTTCGGGTGTCGCCCATGAAGGGCGTGATGAGGTTCAGAAAGAAGGGCAAGTGGAGCCCTAGGTACATTGGTCCATTTGAGATTCTGGACAAGGTAGGAGAGGTGGCCTAGAGGCTTGCATTGCCACATACTCTGTCATCCGTGCATCCGGTATTTTACGTGTCTATGCTCCAGAGGTATATTACGGATCCATCTCATGTACTTGACTTCAGTGGTGTCCAGTTGGACAAGGATTTGTCTTATGAGGACGAGCCGGTAGCCATATTAGACCGGCAGGGGCGAAAATTGAGATCGAAGAGTTATCCTTCGGTTCGTGTTTAGTGGAGAGGTCGTCCTGTTGAGGCAGCTACTTGGGAGTCCGAGCCCAATATGCGGAGCCGTTATCCCCACCTTTTTCCTAATTCAGGTACTTTTCTATGTCCGTTCGAGGACGAACTATTGTTTTAGAGGTGGAGATTGTGATGACCCAAAAGGTCATCTTGCGTAAATTTAGCAAAAACTGTGTTTCGAGGCCCCAAAAGCCTCCGTTAATCTCACATCGATGTGCGTGCATAGCCCGAGCGCGTATCCATGAAGTCTTTATGTGGATATGTGTTGAACAATTGAATTTATGCTAATTAATGGAATAAAGTTGACTTTGGTCAACCTTTTTGGTAAACGGACTCGGACCCTTGATTTGATGATCCCAGAGGGTCAGTAGGAAAATATGGGATCTGGGCATATGCCCGGAATCGAATTTCAAGGTCCCATGTCCGAGAAATGAATTTTTAAAGAAAATTGTTTTCTGAAAATAATAAAGACTTTTGAAAATGAACTTTGATGTGAAATCTATGTTACGGAACCCGTATTATGGTTCCGCAGCCCGGGACAGGTTCAATATGTGTTATGTGAGTTATCTGTAAAATTTGGTAAGAAACGGACTTGGTTTGACGTGTTTCAGATCAAAATTGGAGAATTTAGAAGTTTATGAAGTTTGAGGAAATTCTATGGATTTTTTAGTTTAATTCATTGTTATTGATGTTATTTTAGTGGTCTAATTACTCGAATAAGTTTGTAGGATGATTTTGAAGTCTTGTGTATATTTGGTTTTGAGCCCCGAGGGCTCGGGTGAGTTTCGGATAGGCGTCGGAGTGCAAAAGAGTTGGAAAGAACCTGGCTTTTGATCTGTTTCTGGCGTTCTGTGTTTTTCTCTACGCGATTGCGGTGTGACTCACGCGATCGCGATGTGTCTATGGTTAGGGATTGGGAAATTACCCTACGCAAACGCAGGGCCTGGTTGCGATCGCGGAGCCTGGGGGCAGTACTCTATGCGATCGCAAAGGGCCACACGCGAACGCGTAGTGCAAATGCGGGCTGGGGGCTGGGTGCTATTTTGCTCACTGCGAATGCGACCTCCGTGTCGCGATCGCGATAGTCCGTGTTGGTATACTCTGTGATCTCAATCCTTTCTTCGCGATCGCGATGGTCAGTTTCCAGTACTCTCCGCGATCGCAGCCCCCTCTTCGCGATCGGGAAGGCTTATTTTGCCCAGTCATTTTAAAGCCTTAAAAACAGAATGCTATTTCGGGATTTCTCATATTTTTCACCCTATCCTTCTTCTCCAAGCCCCATATCCGAGTTCCAAGCTACTCTTCCTCCATAACTTCATAGGTAAGTGTTCTTAACTCCATTGTCTTTCATTTTCATCAACTATTATTAGATTCTAGGCCTATAAACATGGATTAAAAGGTAGGAATGGGGTTTTGGGTAGAGTTAGGGCTTTGGAATTTTGGGGAGTTCAACCGCGTTTAGGGGTCAGATTCCAAAACAAATTCTATATTCGGGCTCGTGGGGGAATGGGTGATCGGGTTTTTGTCCGAACCTCGGGTTTTGACCAAGTGGGCCCGGGGTCGAATTTTGATATTTTTGAAAGAATGATGGGAAATGCATAATTAGGACTTGGGATTGAATTATTGAGTCATTATTGATATTGTTGAGTCGATTATGTCACTATCGTTTGGGAGTTGGATTCGAGAGGGAAAGCAGTGCTAGAGGCTTGATTTGGATTCTTGGAGTCGAGGTAAGTGTTTGGTCTAATCTTAGCTTGAGGGAATATGTGTTGAGTTATATGTGCTACGTGTTATTATCATGTTCAATGTATAGGTGAGGTGACGGTTACCTATACCTTATTGTCAAGCATGCCTGTGAGTCACAACATATGGTATATGTGTTTTTTCGTTGATATCCATTGTGTTATAAAGTAGATTTCATTTTAAAGATTAATTAATTTTTGGAAGTACTTGGTTGTGAACACTGTTGATTAGTGGTATGGGTGAGAATCATTTGGATATGTTGTACGTTCTTTGAGATTGGTTATAGTTGTGTCCCTTTCCGGGACGATGATATTTCTGTCATTGTTTCCTTGCGGGGATGTTGTAAAAATTATGTTCTGTATTGTGGTTCTTCCTTGCCAAATTGTGTTCTGCTTATTGTTGAGTGAGGAAGAGTGTAAAGCACGAAGGTTCATGTCATTCCATGACTTTTATTTAAACGCATGAAGGTTAATGTCATGCAGATATTATGAATTTAAAAGTACGAAGGGTGATGCCGCGCCATGATATGATAGATAATGCACGAACGGTAATGCCGTGCCATGATATTGTGAGGTAAAAGCACGAAAGGTGATGTCGTACACTTGTTTTGGTGAGAATGAGAGTAAATCACGAAGGGTGATGTCGTGTAGTTGTTTTGGTGAGGACGAGAGTAAAGCACGAAGGGTGATGCCGTGCACTTCTTTGTTCCCTGTTATTATTTTGATACTAGTCGTTGGTCGTGTTCTGTTACTCAATAAGTGTTCCTCCCTTTTGTACCCTAGCATGTCCTCCCCGAATTTGTATTTTACTGTTTACTTCTTGCTGTAATTTCTATTACATATTATTGAATTGCACATGTGTTTATTATTTTTCGTGTCCTAGCCTCGTTACTACTTCGCCGAGGTTAGGCTTGACACTTACTCAGTACATGGGGCCGATTGTACTGATGCTACACCTACACTTCTTTATGTTGTGCAGATTACGGTACCGGACCCGGTGGACAGTGATCGAGGGAGTGTCCTTCAGTCCACATGCGACACTGAGGTAGTTCTGCAGGCGTCCGCAGGCCTTGGAATCACCTCCTGCCTCATTCCTTTTTCTTTTCGTCTTCTCTTGTACTTCTGAGACAGTTGAATTGTTTGTTCAGACTTTGTTTTTAGCAAAAATCATACACTATTCATGAATTTTTGACACCAGTCTTGGGGGTATGTTTAAGGAATTTTTTGTAAGAATTATTATTTAAAATGTTGAATTACTTATCTTCCGCTTTCTCATATCTATTTGTTCTTATATGTCACTTTTAAAAATGCTAAGCAACAAAGGAATAAATCAGAATAACGAGTAACGTTGGCTTGTCTAGCGAGTTCAATGTTAGACGCCATCACGACCTGAAGGTGGGATTTCGGGTCGTGACAACTTCTTTTGATCGCTGGGCTAGCGCGGTCGCGCTACTGGGCGCGCTAAAGCCTCCCTAATGGGCCTTCATTCTGCCTCAATAACCTGGGACTAGCGAGGTCGTGCTAGTGGCCGCGCTATGGCCGCGCTAGTGGACTAGTAGTCTGCCTTAGCGATTTTCTTCCTTCTTTTCGCACGCTAGAAACTCCAAGGGCCTTTCTCCTTCAATTTGGCTCCAAAAACCATCATAGGTCCTCATAAGCACACTTTGCTCCTGCGAAACATAAAATCCACATTTAGAGCTATTTTAACACCATTTAACATTCCTAAGATAGCGAAGCATAATGAAGTTGGAGTACAAATAGACACTAAACTACGTGAATCTAGTCTATTATCACATATAAACATAAATATAAAATAAACAGAATTTAATCCGAGCCCACTGAATTCACAGTGTTTCCTTAAGGAATTTAACCCCCTTCTAATACCCAAGGTTGTGGATTATTTTCTGTCGGGATAGAACGAATTACACACTGGTGTAGCGGTACTTCAACCCCCATGTTTCAGCGAACACAAAGTTCGGTAGTAAATCACACTTACAGTTTCTTTCTTTGAAGTTAAAAGTACGCAGAAGAAAGGAGGAGAACGTAGAAAAGCATATGGAAAATCTGAGAGAATAGACTGGAATTTATAGTCAATGTTGAGCTCAAACTTGAAGAGGTGCAACTCTTCAGAATGATTGTTTATGTAAAACGGTCGTAGAATAAATGATATAACATAAATGGCTATTTATGCAACAATTAATCGGGAATTCAAGAGGGAGGTTAATTTTCAGTTACAAAACCGAAAACATGAAAACGGATAACGAAAAAATGTTCAATATTCCGTTGGATTTAATAGTGATACTAATATTAATATTCCGTTGGATTTCTGTTAATGTTTACTATTAACAAATAAATTTGATTCAAAAAATTAATCAATAAATCATTTGACCAAATCCAAATCCAAAGCCGAAGCCGAAGCCGAAGAGGAGCCGAGTAAGAGACGACGGTGACGACGCGAGGCTTGACTTTTTCTCAGCTCGTTAAGAGCTAGAAGAAGAGCTATTGTTTATATACCCATCAAAAACCTTTTCATCTTCCAATATGGGACAATGTCCCTTTGTCAAGGAGGAAAATTCAAATATTTTATTTTCCGTCCATTTTCCATTCACCCTCTTTTAAGCAAAATTAACGCTTAAAACCCAACAATAAATCCATACCCTACGCATTAGATATTATCTCCTATATTCAATATTAATTACTAAGTTACTGTACTTTCTATTTGGACATCGTTTTACAATTGCTATTTCTTATCGATCATATTAATATCTCAGTTGCATTTCCTTGATAATAATTTCATTACTTAAATACTTTAATTGGATGATTACGATGAGAATAAGGAACTTTTCAAGCAATTTAACATGAATATTTCATTTGGATATTTATTTTCGTAAAACGAAGAAACATTTTAACTTATAAGCTTTTAAAACTGAAAATTCAAAATATCTAAACTGATTAATCTGAAACTAAACTTAAAAATCCAATCCGATCTGAGCTTATTTGGATTGTCATTTATACAATCCGGAACTCAAAAATCCAAACCAAAATTATTATATCTAATCCGAATGCCTGAACACCCACTCCTAATTTTACTTGCTTAATCTAAAACAAACGTGCAATCCTCAAATATATGAAATTATCTAAGTGGAAATATCTTTCGTACCCAAGCTATCATAACAATAACACTAGCATATTCTATTTTCTCGAATCATAACTAATATTTAGGGAGTGAAAAGTAAGGTTTATTTAGTCCAATTTGTTTTCCAAAGAGTTGTGGCATATGCTCTTTTATAGAGTTTTGTTTTGGCAAGAAATGGGATTTGTAATAAAGACAAATACGAAAGATATATTTATTTTTTAGCAATATTTGTTTTTCAAAAGTCTATAAAAAATAGTAGGTCTTTGATTATTTCCCAGCTAAGCTTTCTTCTCAGGAGTAATTTGGCTGACTTTAAGAACAAAAATGATGTAAGCACTTTAATTTTAATGGACAAACCATTGTGGAGCCGAATATGAAATTTTGTTTGTTATCCAAGCTAGTAAAGTTCTTAGTAAGCAATGAAAATAGATAGGAAGGCTGTCAATTGCAGCTACAAGAACATTGACTTCAATAAAAAAGAAAAACGAAATAATTACAATATATTATTTATTGAAGAAGTGGTTGTATAAGAATATGTGACTCTCTGTATCATTTTATGTGATATGTTTTTCTTTGCTTTTATGTAAATTATATATCTTAGCAATCTCTTTTACTTTTTCTGCATAAATTATTGAGATCCACTTGATAAAAAGAGTTTATTCTTTTACAAGAAGAAAGTAAAGGAAAAGACAAATGAAAAGATTGACCGAAATTTATTTGAGCAATTTGCACATATTTGGCTTACATGTCAGAAGTCTAGTTTAATGTCTGAAATTTTGTGTCTAATCAAACAATTTTACATCAAATGAAACAAAGGGAGTATATATTTTAAACATAAATGCCTTGTAATCAAATATAGCTGCCGCAAGAACAGGTAAAATTATTTGTTTTTAATACATTTCGAAAGTTGTCAAAAATCCAAATTAACAGTTTAGAATATAACAATAAGTCAATAACGGAGGACTTTAACGTTTTATTTATTTTGTTAGGTAAAGAGCATAACTTATTAAAGATTGGTAGAATATGAAATTATACTTGTCCATTCTTGGTCATGTTCTTAGTAAGCAATGAAATATGATAAGAAGACTGTCAGCGGCAGCTGAAAGATATTTGATTTTAATAAAGCCAAAAAACGAAATAATTAAAATATATCGATTTAATAAACAAGTGGTTTTGCAAAAATACATTCCATTCGCACCATTTTGTTTGATATATATTATCATTTAAAATCTGTTTAAAA
>ML325912.1:0-18602 GCA_005239505.1 Nicotiana paniculata | reverse complement strand
GAATACGGGAGTTCCCTGTAACTCATATGATCTCAATTATCAACTTTTGATTGATTTGTTTTTTCTTCTTCCGCTCAATAGCTACGATAGGTTCCACTTTCTTATGGAGTGCATACAACATTATAGTGAGACTGCTGTTACAAGACCATTTCTACTTTAGGCCACTATGCTTATGTTGAAGCCTGCTTCCTTATTTCCTCAGCTAGTCTTTCGTTGTAGTAATTAGGGAAGAACTTCAAACTCTTATAAAGCNTAACACTTATATTGTATCTTCTACTACCCCAACTCATGTCTGAATATTTCTCGAGGATTACGATTTTGTATCTAAGAGACTAAATTTCCTATGCTGGGTTTCACTACGTTTATCTTGCATGATCTACTAATTTGCCTATATCCTCCTATCTATCCATAACTAGGCTCTTTCTGAATCAACTACTGACTACCCGTTAGCCCACTCTCATATCTTTATTTTATGTAACGCCTCTTGGGTTATGTCCTTTTGTCTTAACTTACCTCTTATACGGGATCCTTATGTATCAAGGTTTCATTCCCACTTATATATCAATATTATCGAGTGCGAAACCCTTATTGATTCTCCCCAACATCATGCTTGCATAATGTTCTGGAGTTATATTATATCTGTAGGATATGAATAAATGCAATCTTATTCCTTTCACCTTTTTACCACATTCTTCCTTTACCATTCGATATTTACCTCTTCATCTTTGGCATTTTGTTTCTACATCTTCACAGACATTACTCGCCTTGCGGTAACCCTTCTACACCAGGTATAATTGAATTTCGTACACACAAGGGTGACACGTGGTATAACTGGCACATTTAGTCCCTTAAGCTTAACTCTGCTCATAGTGCTTGCTTTAGGGAAGCGTCTTCGTGAATGACCTTTAAAGGTTATTCTTATGTTTTTCATTCTATTATTGTTGAAACACTATCTTTGAAACGATGTCGACTATTACCAATTCCTTTGATCCCTAATTCATGTTCGTTTCTTATTTACTATCCCATACTAATTTCTATTACTTGGGGGGTCTAACTTTTCCTTATGGTAATCACGTGTTCGTCACCAACTCATTTCTCGAAATGAGGGTATGGCTTTATGCCTTACACTTTTGTTTTGTCTCAAGGCCAGTATCCTCTCATTTTTTTTCCTTCACTTGACTATAGACTTTATCATTATACCATATTCTGATTACCGCTATCACTCGTTTATCACCTCTTACTCATAATGTTTCATTTAATCTTTTCTTATTCTCATGCTAATATCTCTGTCTATCGCCCTATTATAAGGACTTCAACATGACGTTATTTCACATTTATCTCCCCCTGCTTCATATCACTGGCGCTTCGGGACGCCTAATATTCTTTTTTTTTTCTTTACTAGTGGTTGGAGTCATACTAAGGCAAATATTTATCCCTCCTAGGATCCTAGTGCCTATCTTCTGAAATTTCTGAATATTCTAGTATGCATATCTTATTGTTCTACTCTAGAGTGACCATATGGCTATCTCCAAATGAGAACTATTACCATGTTCTGCACTACCCTTCAAAAATGTTAAATAATGATAACAATCTATCCACAATTTTCGGTTACTCTAATCCCTACTAGATCCTGATATCCTATCCTTCTCTTAAATTATTTTAGTTAGCTCCCATAGGGAATAATTGAGATTGGTATGGACAATCGTAGATATCTCTGTTACCGTTGAAAGTAACTAGAAATGCTTATATTTCTCTGCCAGAATTATAAATATTGATAATAGTTATTAACTAGGTACCTCGTACCATTCTTTATCTTGCTTCTTTTACTTGCTAAAACTCGTATCTACCTTCTGATTCTCTTATTTCTTTTTACCATATGGGTAGATAGATATTCTTTCCTTAGAGCTCCTTATTAAGAAACTAACACATCTTAGTACACACATGATCTGCTGAAGCCCTCACATTTACTCATCATAAGCATGATGCAAAATTGAGTTCCTCTGACTCAACTCTTCCACAGCCACATTGCAATCTCTTACCATCCATCTTTCTAGATGTATGCATCGTCGTATTATAAATAAGATAGAATTGAGGAAATTGAGTTCTTACGGTTGAGCTCTACCACACGATCTAGAGTAAGAAGAAAGAGTAACAGTCCTAAATGCCTTATAGCCTCTTGCTTATAAGTGTGGTGCACAACACACCCATAAACAAGACTATACTAGACATGACCCATAGACAACCCCTAGGACAGACCTGCTCTGATACCAAGTTTGTCACGACCCAAACTGGAGGATCATGACTAGCACCCGGGCCATACTTACCGAGCACCAACGTACATTTTATCTAACCTTCTTATTATCTTTAAGGGATAACTCAATATAAATGGTATATATGGATCATGAACATACATCACATGGGATGAAAATATTGCTAAGAAACTACATAAAAGGTACGAGCTACAATGCTGCCATGAAAGACTATACAACAAAAATTAGTCAACAAGGCATACCAAACTATACATGAGTCGACACCTGTCTATGAGCCTCTAAAGGAGCATAAGTAATGCAACATAGCCGGAACAGGGCCCCGACATACCCATAATATCTATAACAAAAATACATACCAAGACCACGGCAAGTCCGGAAAAGGGATCTCGCCTATAACCGCTGAACTGGAAAGCCTACTGTGGTGGGGGAGCTTTGTCTACCTATCTATCAGGACCTGCAACACGACATGCAGCGTCCACAAATAAAAGGACGTCAGTACGAATAAAGTACTGAGTACGTAAGGCAGGAAAGCATAAATAAGAACAGTAACATAAACAGAGATGTAGGAGATACAACATGTAGCATCTGAGCGCTTCTAAGAGACATTAACATGAAATGCATGATACATATATACACATAATCTTTTTAAACATCCGCCTTTGTGGGCATCATCATCATCATAGCACATTCGCCTCTGTGGGCATCATCATCATCATATCATACCCGGCCTCAAAGAGGACTCGGTAAACCCAACTGATCAGTGGTTGCACAATAGGTGCCATACCCGGCCGACTATAGCGCGGTTCGGTAGAGTAAAATAGATACATAAATATAATGCATGCAGGACTCATTGGAATCATGTTCTGAACATTTCGGAGTGATGTAAGGTCGATATTCTCCGTACACATCATTAGGGCTAACTCTTCATCGAGAATCTTATAAGAATCAGGAAGTACCAACAACATTGATACATCCTGTGAGTACATGAGGTATTTCTTTAATAGCTTTATTTTTTGTAGGATTTACTTCAATTCCTCTATTAGATACGAGAAAGCCTAAAAACTTACCTGAAGCTACACCAAATGCGCACTCGTCTGGGTTCAGTTTCATGTTATACCTGTGGAGGATCTCGAAGATAGTTGAAAGATGTTGAAAATGATTTTCCGCTTGTGTTGATTTGACCAACATATCATCAATGTACACTTCCATTGTCTTCCCCAAGTGTTCTTGGAACATCTTGTTCACTAACCTCTAATACGTGGCTCCAGCATTTTTCAAGCCAAAAGGCATGAATTTGTAACAATAAGTCCCCATGTTCGTAATAAATGAATTTTTTCTTCGTCTAAGGAGTCCATTTAATTTGATTATAACCAGAATACGCATCTAAAAATCTTAATAATTCATGAAATACGGTAGAATCAATCAATTGATCTATATGCGGTAAAGGAAATGAATCCTTCGGGCATGTTTTATTTAAGTCAGTGTAATCTACACAACTCTCCATTTACCGCTCTTTTTTGGAAATACCACAGTATTAGCTAACCAATTAGGATATTTTACCTCGCATATTGAACCGATCTTTACGGGTTTCTGTACCTCTTCATCGATCACTTGATTTTTGAATGATCCTTGCTTCATCTTCTTTTGTTTGACAGGTACGAATAATGGATCTTTATTTAATTTATGAGTCATCAGCTCTGGGGGTATACCTGTCATATATGAATGGGACCATGAAAAACAATCCGCGTTAGATTTTAAATATTCAATTAAATTACCTCTCCTTTCTGGGTTTAGCCTTGCTCCGATATGAATTTTTCGTTCTGGCCATTGCTCGAATAATGGAACAGCTTCGAGCTCCTCAATCGTTGTTTTAATGTTTTCATTTTCCTCTGGCTGCTGAATTACATCTTGTCTCGAATCCACGTCGATTTACTTTGATGAAATCTCTGTTGAAATTTGATTTACCGCATCTTTTTCACTTATGCCCGTATCTGTCTGATCTGCACTCGTTTCTTTTAGATCTGCACTTGTATCTTTTTGACTTGTGTGTATCACTGAGTTGATGTCCCTTGAAGTTTGTTGATGTCCTCGAATATGTTGAATACCTCATTTTGAAGGGAATTTGATAACCTGATGTAATGTGGATGGCACATCATCCATATATTGAATCCACGGCCTTCCCATAATCACATCATAGGCCATGTCAATGTCTATAACTTGAAATTTTGTTTCTTTGATGACCTCTTATGCGTAAGTGCTTAATTCAATCTCCCCTTTTGTAATAAGAGTAAAGTTATCAAATCCGGATAAGGAACGTGCTTTTGGAATTACACGGTCGCCCATCAGCATCTCTTCCACGACTCGTAATAGAATAATATTAACAGAGCTACCTGGATCAATCAAAATTCGATTTACATTAGTGTAATGTATAAGTAAAGATATTACCAGTGCGTCATTGTGGGGAATCATCAATCCATCAACATCTGTATCATCAAATATTATGTTGTCATCTTCCATAGTTTGACAAGTTTGCTTCCCGTGAGTTATTGTGAACTTTGTTGTTTTCCTCGGGGCCATATAGGTTACGTCGTTGACTTCTTCTCCACCATTTATCACATTTATTGTTCTCTTTGGAGATGGTGGTTTAGGTGGTTCTTGTCTATTCTTCATATATGCCTGTTTGCCTTTCTCGCTGAAAAACTCTGTTAGATAGCCCTACTTTAATCTCACCTCGCAATAATCTACAGTCTAATGTTCTATGACTGTGATCATTATGGAATTCACACCAGAAGTTTGGGTTTCTTCTGTTTGAATTTGATCTCATCTCTTTAGGCCATCGAACTTTATCCCCCGTGCTTCTTAGAACAACGACTAACTCGGAAGTGCTCACATTAAAATTGTGGTCCCCAATTCTTGCATTTGTATTATTATCCTTGTTACGTTCACCTCGATCCTTTCTAAATCTTGACGATGACGAACCTAAATCTTTATTTGAGGATCTGTGATCAGCCCGCACGTTTTCGAATTTGGAACGAGTTTCTAACCCCGAAGGTCCCATATAGGGTTTGTACCTACTCTTACCGGACCTCTTCTCAGATTCTGACCGCCTCGAACTTCTTTTTTCTTCGACACTTGGTTGAGCTACGATATCCTCTTCGATAATTTGGTATTGTACCTGTTATAGACATTGTTCCATGTTGTGGCATGGAATTATCGTAAGCTCTCTTTGAGTCTCCTTGTAGCTTCTGAATTTTTCTCGTTTAAATTGTTTGCAAATGTCATGGCTGCCCAGTTTTCAGGTACTCTTGGAAGCAACATTCTTTCTTGTTGGAATCTGTCTACAAATTCTCTAAGCAACTCTGTATCTTCTTGCTTTACTTTAAATATGTCTTCCATTCTCTTCTCTACTTTTTGTGCATCCGAATGCGCTTTTATAAACAGATCTGCAAGCTCAACAAAAGAGTCAATAGAACTTTCAGGTAAGAGAGAGTACCATGTTAGCGCTCCTTTGGTAAGAGTTTCCCCAAACTTTTTGACCAGCACAGATTCGATCTCCTGCTTGGTTAAATCACTGCCTTTTACTCCATAGTGAACACAGTAACGTGGTCGTGTGGATCAGTCGTCCCATTGTGTTTCGGGATGTCGAGCATTTTAAACTTTTTGGGAATTGGTAATGGAGCTGCACTTGGTTTCCATGGCTGTTGTGAATATTTATCAATATCAATTCCTTTGATGACAGGTGGTACGCCAGGTATTTTCTCAATACGGTCATTTTGTTCTTTCACCTGTTTCTGCAAGGTTAGTATTAAAGTTTGTAAATCAGAATTATTAGTCGTACCTGGTCTCCCATCACGTGATTCGTTGGGAGTTCCTCTACTTCCTGAATTAGCCAACCATGAATGTGGAATTTTCACAATTGCAGTATTGTTTGGAGGAGGTGTGGGTGGAACAGTTGGTAGTCCCCTCACAAAAGCCTGGAGAGCATCATTCACGTACTTAGCAGTTAACTGCTTCACAGCATCCTGCTCAACAGCTTGTTCATTTTCAAGTTGGTCATTGTTTTGAGTAGTGGATCTTTCTGGTGATGATTCCCTTGAATCACGTAGGTTCCTTGAGGCGAAGAAACTGGAGTTCTCTTTGCATGTTGGTTGTTGTTATTGACTTTCAACATGATTCAGTTGAGAGAGGGTAATTTGGAAAGTAAGAAAAGTTATCAGATTCCCAATAACGAAACCAATTTATTTAACCAAAGAATTAGATTCTCAGTCAAAGCTTAGTTTTAGAAGTACTCGGGTTACTGATAATCAAAAAATTCAAGATTCTCTCAGAAATAAGAAAGGAAATAAGAATAAGAAATGGCAAAATAATCAGTAGAAAGCACAAGAAAATAAGTATATTCCAATAATAATCAGAACGTGTCTGTATATATAACATTTCTTTCCCTTATATAGGGACCTTCAAGTACAACGTCTATTCCCTTTAATGACTGAGTCATAATGAGCATTAATAACATTAATGAAACGTTATAATTGGTAATCGTAACTGTTTCGTGAAGATTCTATAACGTTTGGACTCATTAATTGAAGATTTATGAATCTGCCCCTTTTCTTGTCTTGATTCATTCCACATGTGCCTCTTCAAATCACTAAAGAGGCTCGAACATCTGTGTCTTATCATCTCGTGAGTGATTTGCTCGAATCTATTAAGATCCGCATCTCTTTCAATGTATCTCTGCAGCTGCCGATTTTCTAGTAATCCACGTGTCTTGCCATGTCAACCACACAATTAATTCCACGTGTAATATTTATTTTTTATCAATACAAGTATTTTTAAGACGGAATATAAATTTATGTATAAAAATTCATTAGTATTGTAATCAATAACAATATAAACCCATAACTCTAAAAAGACAATAAGTTTAATCCTAAAAATTTAAAAGGTTAAACCTATAAAACTTAAATTCTAGATCTGTCTCTGCTTCAACCAACTAGCGTCAATGCTTGAATTCACTAAGGAGTTCTTTTTTTTTTCCTTTTTACAATTTACCTTCCTCAAAATCAAAAGCAACGGGTAAAATTTCAGAGGAGTATAAAAGCTTTTTATGCTCTATTCTATTCTGTTCTTTTTTTCCACAAAAAATCTGGGCTTTTCTTCATCTTGACGAGCATCTCTTATACATACAGATAGGGACCGGGATGCCGGGTCGAAGATTGCAGCAAGCTCACTTCATGGTCAGGTGGGCTTAGCCCATGGTGAAGAACTTGGGGCTAACTTATTTAAGGGGTGGCACCATATGTCCATTTTTAAGGTTGAAATGACACTAGGTGGCTACTTACATAGCTGCAATTACGGAATTAGCCAGTGCATCCTAAATTTCAATTTTTTGGTTCAATTTTTCGGGACAAAAAAGTCTTGAATTGTCCTGCAGTTAATTTTTAGTTCAAAAATTTCAGGACAAAATAAATACTGGCTAATCTCTAAATAACATCCTTGTAAATGGCTATTTGTGCACTTGCCCCATTTTTAAGTGTCTGCCACTTCTTTGCATATTATGGAGATGTCTATAATATTAATACTAAATTGTGAGTAAGGTAGTGCTTATATATTAATAAAAAATAGTATGTATATCATCAGTGTATTCTATACATACCGTTAGAAAAAGTAAATAATAAATCCGGCGGGTTATGTAAAGATCTTTATTCTTGCGTTGGGCATGTATTCTTTTGAAACCATCATTAGATTATCAAAGTGGTAAACAGAGAAGCACAAAATTTAGCCAAATATCTTCACTTCAGTACAATGTATAAAGCTACCTTGCCACTATATCAACATGATCAAATTATCGTCATTAGTCATTACAACAGAATTATGAAAGAAGCTGACTAGCAAGCTGCGGATGTCGGATCTGAAGAAATGGCTATGTTACTTTAGCAGACAAGTTAGGGTTAATGGTGCCATTTGTAGGACCAACCTTGTCCACAACCATGGTCGATCTAACTCTTCACAATAACCTACTAAACTATTGTTTCCGATTATAAATAAGATCATCCTATAAATATATGCAAAAAAATAATATAAATGTATATTAAAAAAGGATAATATCTATTCCGAATTCACTAATTTTAAATTTTAGATTCGTCTTTGATAATAGTGGCGGTAACGCGTTCGCAACGAGGGCACATAGTGAGGGTGGACGCAGGGCGCGGCTGGCAGCTGTGTGGTGATAAGACTGTTGGCGGGCCTACTTTCATGGCTCTTAATTCCTGCACTTCTTTTTTAAGTCTTCGGTTTTGTTCGGTCAATGATCCAAACCATCTCTTTAAGTACTCACATTCCAGCTCCGTTTGCTTCAGCTTGCTCCTGTATAAAGACAAAATAAATCGAGAATCATGAGGTCTTAAGTCTAAAACTCAGCGGCTAGAACCGGATCAGGATTTGAAGTGGGGGCATCACTGCCAAATAAAATTTTTAGCAAATGTTGGAACAGAAATCGAACCCAAGCAATGTACTACAAGTCAAGTTATGCCCCCTCAAATCAACTAATGAAGCTGCCTAAGTTTTGAGGCTTAGCGCTCCAATAAAAATATATACTTGTTATTTAAGATACATACACATATAGACATACATTTTTTTTGAAGTTATTGGGGGTTGGTGACCTCCTGTACCCTAAGGGTAGATGCGCCTGTGCCAGCAGCGACAAAAATATTAGGTGATTCCTTACCATATATTCGGTCTTGGTGGATAGAATTACCTGATGTGGGAGGTAACAGATCCGGACACCATAATTATCAAAACAAAAACTAAAGAACAAAAAATATAGAAATACCGACTTTGAATCTTACAAAGTTCTTTTAGAAACTTGTTTATAGTTCATTTTAGGGTAAGAAAACAGCCTAGAATTCCCAAACATGAACAGATTGATTTAACAGCCTATTTTAGAATTTATGTGCCCTGATAGAACCATTATTGGAGATTTAAACGAAACTTTTCTCTAAATTCAAGTAACACAGTTTCTCAGAATAGTAGTAGAGTTATTAGACCTTGACTAATAAAAAAATGAAACTACTTTTTTTCTCTTGTTTTCATAGTGATCTGGTCCTGTGAAGTTATTAGTTGATGCTGCTTCAGAAGCAGTTGTGTAGTAACTACACACTATTTGCACGTCTGAAAAGAAGAAACCGTTGGATAATTATAAAGGATCGGAATTAATGCAATAATAAATCTTTCTTTAAATGCACGTGCATGAGAGACATTATGGCTTAACACCTGAAAAAGTTGATTTACAAAACTGCTTTGTGGCACAATATTATATGCATGGTCCGGAATATTGGACTTATTTAAGTGCCAGTATATTCTTTTAACAATTGACTAATTAAATGCTCAAATTGACCGACTATTCTTACTTCTCTGAAAGAGAAATCACAAAAAGGAAAAAAGAAAAATCCCAGACTGAAAAAGTTGCATTAAATCAGAAGAAATATAAAAACAATCAAATTTGCCATTTGGCAGACAGTTTGGAGCTATTTTTGAACACTTTTGTGACCCTAATTTTCTGGAGTTTGCTCCCACTAACTGTTTTTTCCTTAATAATTATACTCCTGCTCCTGAATATCTATACAAGCATCAAGTTCTTTACCCGTTTAACTTCTATGAACTAACAATATATCATTGCCAATAATAATCTTGATTTGGTAACATAAAGATACAGTAGATAACTTACCATAATCGAAATACAGTTGGATAGTTTAAAATTTTATAACCAAAGTTATTGAGAAGCAAATATACATGCGCAGGACCACTTATTAACTTTGGTTACATTCCGACAATATCTATACATGAACATTGATTTTACACCATATAGCAATTGTAAAATTAGTGTTACGTCCGCATCTGGAATCATGACTTCAAAATATATGCACATCCTCCTTCTATTTTTCTTTAATGGTATTTTGATATAACTGTTGTGGCCAGGGGTGGATTTAGGGGCGGAAGGGTGTTCACTCGAACCCCCTTCGCCGAAAAATTACACTATATATGTAAGGTAAAATTTATTTCTTTTTTTACTTCAAGAGGGGTCAAAAATTGTATAAGGTCATTGATTTTATTCCCATTAGCTATAACTTTTTAAACTTTTTTCTTTTCTTTAAACCCCTTAACGATAATCCTGCCTCCGCCACGGCCATACCTTTACGTATACTCAAGGGAATAGTACTTGATTGTATGGTATGTAACACATGCAGACTTTTGGAACCTTATTGTACTCTTTAACATAAAAAGTCATGAATTCTACTCATGGACTTTAATAAATAGCTACCTGCCCCGTATTTTCCAACATTATTAGCAGCTGCATTTAATTGACCTTTGAACTATTGGCCTAGTCTCTCCTACTTCCTCCCCACATATCCAGATAAAGATTTTGAATTCTATGGATTTCTAGAACCATCTTAAAGTAATACTACCACAATAACTGAATTCATATTCCAATATTTTATAAATATTTGGTGGAGTTTTTAATATATATTTTTTTCGTTCACTTTTACTTGGCATGTATATTAGAAATAGATTTTTATTTTTACTTATCACTTTACGCATATCAAGAGAAGACAAATTTTTTTTCCTGTTATACCCACAATTTTTATTACTCATTTTCAGATCATTTTCTCAAATCCAATAAAATATACATCAATTAATATGAATATCATGGTAAATTATGTATCTCATTTATTATTTCTTAAGGGCATAAAAAATCAAAACGTGTCAAGTAAAAATAAACAAAGGGAGTATATATACAAGATATTCAGTCCCCGGAGTACACCCCATGGCCTTTTGGAATGTGGGCCTTAATTAGTTTACTTTGGTACTTAAAGTTTTCAGATATTTTCCTTCTGTTAGCATTATACAATGAACTATCGCTTTCTATTCTCAGAATAGCAAGATCAACAAGAAGAACAATGGGATAGAATCTGATCCTGGTTTTAATACCAGTACTTGTTCTTATTCTGTGTCATGAGCTCTATAATAAGTTATTGTTATTAATTACTGTAAGTTATTCCCTCCGTTTTAGTTTATATAAACCTATTTCTTTTTTGGTCCGTTTCAAAAAAGGATGATCTTTTTTAAATTTGAAAGTAATTTAGCTTAACTCCAAATTCTATCCTTAATAAAAAGCTTTTACAATCACACAAATACTCTGAACCCCCATTTGACTTGTTTAGAGCCATAAATTCTAATCTTCATTTTTTTAAAACTTCGTACAAAGTCAAACAGGTCACATAAATTAGACTGGATGGACTATAAAATTGATGAAAAAGGAATTAATGTTCCTTGCCATGATCTCATCTCAACTACCAATACCATCAATGAATTAATGACAATATATCTTCTAGGAATAGTAACGTACGGTTGAACTAAAAATAAAACAAAATTAATGTCTTTTACTAATTTGTTTTTTTAAGTGCATATAGTTTGACCAAATTTTTGGTTTTTAAGTGATAAAAAGGAGAGGAGTTGAGAGTAATAAATAGTCCTACTGAAAAAGTGGACAAAGTAAGAACATACCTTGCTCTACGGTTTTGAAACCAAACCTCCACTTGTCTTGGCTTTAGCTTTAATTGCATGGCCAATGCTTCCTTTTGTTTCTGCATTTACCATTGTAGACATGAAAAAGAATTTAAGTTGTATACACTAATCGCATAAAAATTAATTTTAGATTATCAGTATATATAATTTTATTAATGCTTACCACAAAAATTTACTTATAAATATTTTACAAGATATCTAATTATGTATAGTGGTGAAGCTATGTGTGGTCAAGGGTAGTCAATTGAACACCATTCGTCAAAAAATTATATTTTTTCTGTTTTAATTTATATGAATCTATTTTCATTTTAGTCAGTGTCAAAAAGTACGACCAGTTTTCCTATTTGAAACAATTTACCTTTATGCAATGATTTATAATCACATAAAATAAATGTGTTTCATTTTACACTACAAGTTCAAAAGTTCTCTCTTTTCTTAAACTTTGAACGCAGTCAAATGAGTTCACATGAATTAAAACGGAGGGAGTATTATATATAGAATAAATATTATGATAAAAGAAAATAAATGTTAAACACTCTTGCACTTACAAAAGGTGTTAAAAATAATTTTCTAGTTTCGCCATTAATTAAGTACCTAGATATATTTTATTTGACATCGTCTCTGTGAATAGAACTAAACTATAAAAACTACACTAAATAGGAGAGATTAAACACCCAACAAAAGGAAGAAAAAAAGAACAAAAGAAGAAATGGAGATGATGATATATATATTCTTACAGGGTTTAAGGTGTGGTTTTGTCTGAAACTTTCTTCAAGAAGAAAAGACTGTTCTTTTGTTAAACGGAGTTTCTTTCTTGGACGGCCACCATTTACTCCATTAATATTACAGCTCTCTTCTTCTTCTTCTTCTTCAATGCTGATTTCTTCTTCATTTATATTTCCACTTGAGGGCACTTGATTTATATCCAGCTCTCTCATCAAATTATAACCACCCCCTTCACCTTCATCAATTAAAAACAAGAAAAATCAAACCAATACTCATATAATAGCTAGGAAAAAGAAAATACTCCCTCCATTTCAAAAGGGTCGTTAAAACATTGACACCTTCCAATATTTTCTTAAAAAGAAAGCATATAACAGGTTTCAGACCACAAGTTTCATAGATTTTATAGCTAAACAAATGTTTTGATTTATTTACATCTATATATCTCAAAAGTCTTCCAAATAATTTTCTTGCGACGAAGGGGGTAACTAACTAAAAAAACAGCAAAGGGAAAAAAGAAACTTCAGTAATCAGACAAAGTACCATGCAAGAAACCCTAAACCTCAGGGAGATGAAAATTTGCTTACCAGAAGAAGGGAAAGATGAGGAAGAAAAAGAGCCAGGAATAGAAATGGTGAGCTCTAAACAAGTGTTGTTTTCAGGCATAACCGCCATGAAATTAAGCTGGAAAAAAAACAGAATTTATTCTCTGCAACAGCAACAAGAATAAGAAGAAGGGGAGAGAGAGATTTGTAGACAAGAGAATAAAGTAAAAGGGACAAAGGGGAGACAAGGGAAAGAAAAGAGCAGAAAAATGATGAAATGGAAGAACCCAAAAAAGGGTCAAATAAATAGAAGAAAGAAAATGAAGAGGTGGTATATATTTCTATTTGTAAAGAAAAAAACAAAGAGGTAATAATAGTGTTTACGGTTATAAATTTCCTGTCTTTGTTTTATTGGAAACTTGACTAATGACCATGGTCGTCAAGTCAAATAGTCACAGATGCCTTATTAATTACACGTTAATCACAATGAACTTTGAATTTATTTCTATTGGAGGGTTGTTATACTTTGTATGGCATTGTACGGTTACTTTAAATAATGTTTATTTTTTATTTTTATTTAAATTTTATTTTATTGTATTATTAAATTGTTGTCACGTAAAGATTAAAAATGTTGTGGTCATCTTATTTTTTTCTCTCATCTTGTCCTTTTTTAATATCAAACAATCTTATTTTATCATTTATCTTACTTTTTTTATATAATAATTTTACCTCATACATTACTTTTTTCTTTGTAATATTACAAGTTTATTCTTCGTATTATTGGTGCATGATATCATGAAATGACTATTAGGATCGAAAAAAAGTCAGGTGTCATGCGAAAGCTAGTAAAGCAAACCTTGAACGACGATAAATCACAGAACAAGTGATATCAGAGCGAGGTTCAAGACAGACTCATCTTGGCGGGTTTAATTCTAGCCGCAACCTATTTGACGAAAATTAAAATTTTTATTTGAGAAATTTGACCGAAATGCTACTCACGTTAAGACAAACTTTGTGGTGGAGATTTGGAGATGCAACCCATTGAAGATTATTTGAAGAAGGTGGATCACATTTATTTTGTCAGAAAATCCAGGCCAAGAGAGAGAATTGTTAGGTGTTGTCCTGATTTTCTTACCATATTTGGTTCTCCTATTTCTTGAAGGAAAGAGCAACATATTACCATAATTGAGTTTTCCTTCTAGTAGAAGGAAATTATAAATCTCTCATATTTGGCTAGTCCCTTTTACTTTTATAAATTGATGATCATTCCTTCTCATTTAGCAGCATTCACAATATAGCCATATGGGGTTTGAGAGTCGTGTTTAGGGGGAAAACTTTACGTAACACGTGTTAGTGTGTCACTTGTATTTACCTCTTAGTGAGGTTATTCTCCCGATATTTTGTACTATCTTTTATATAGTGGATTGATCATCTCTGTCTGTGTACGTAGGTCAATTGACTGAACCACGTTAAATATTTGTGTGTCTTTCTTGGTAGATTTCTCTTTTGTTGTTGGGTTTATCGTCGTTCAAGGTTTGCTTTGCTAGCTCCCGCATGACACCTGATTATTTCGGTCATAATAATGATCACAAATAATACAATATATCCAAATATTATATACATCAAAACGATACAATATGACAAAAAATATTATGAAATGATAAGTAACAACTACTCAAACAAAATGGGAATAATTTACAAAATAATATTCTGCGGTAAATAGTTTATGATAAAAATAATCAGCAAGCAGGGTGTAGTTTCTTTGCTCCTCATGTTTGGGCCAAAAGGGACGGGGTTGTCGGTTCATATAAGTCAGCTGCTAATATGATTGGAAAATGCCCTCTCCTCTGCTTTATTTCTTGAGCCTCAAACTTGGAATTATATGCCACCTTTATCAAATTTCATTTGTGATTTATTTCATATGTTTAAAATTTGTTATTGTGTCGGCCAACCCATAAAGGATGTCAATTAACTCGTTTACTCATCAGCTATATACTGTAGCTTTATGAGGAGGACTATAGCTTAAAGTCAGTAGCCACATGTATGGAAAGATGGTCAATCTAATATCCTTAGTTGAAAAAGTATGTATATAAAAACTTATATTGTATATGTAGTTTAAAAATTATTTTTATGTATAATATTAAAATTTGAACACCCTTCGCGAAATACCTGACTTCACTACTGTGTTTAAAGTCCTCCTCCTAAGGCCAGTCTTATTTAGAGGTCCTATAAGGAATTGGAAAAGTGGTTGACAATTGAAAATCCATCTAGAGTTCCATATATCAAGACAGGAATTGTATCCAATTGTCCAAGCCGTACCCTTAGAGCAAATATCCCACCCAATATTTAGATTTTTCCATATGAAAGAAGTGCTCTTAGGAGAACTGTTGATGTACTTAATAATAAGGAGATTTACTCAGGGAGATTGTGGGTAGTTTAATAATCTCCAATGCTAAAAGAATTTTATTTTTGGAACGCGTTTTTTTATTCCTAGCCCCCCATTGAATATGTCCCTTGTGATAGTGTCCCAATTGATAAGATGCAACTTCTTCTTGCTATCCGTTGTTCCCCAAATGAAGTTCCTAATAATTCTATAAATAGTTTGAATAATCTTACTAGGTAAGAGCGTACTTTGCATTATGTAATTAGGGATGCTGGCTAGGGTAGATACAACAAGTGTGGTTCGTCCACCATTGTTTAAGAAATTGGTTTTTCAGTTGGAGAGCTTGTAACACAAATTATCCAAAATGTAGTAGAAATCCTTTGCTTTAGGGCAGTGATTATGAATGAAAAATCCCAAATATTTTCTAAAGGTACTAGTGCATTTGATGGTCAGATGATTAGAAGCATGGGCAATGTTATTTTTGGAACAGTTAGTGGAGAAATAAATTCTAGATTTCAAATTGTTTATATTTTGGCTTGATAGATTACAGAAGTTATTGATACAATTAAGGATAGTATTGCAATTTTTTTTGTAACCTTTTCATTAGAGTTAAGTCATCCGCAAAAAAAAAAGTGAGAAATGAGGATTAGACCATGTGAACTTACATCCCTTGAACCCTATATCAATGAGATTGCAATCACTAATATATTTCCAAAGAAAAGACAGTTTTTTAGGGTTAACTGGTCCACCATCAAATTTGTCTTGTTCCATTAGAACATCATTGAAATCTCCTCCTACCATCCAAGGCCCTTTATAATTAGTAAAAATATTCTTAAGATTTGCCCAAAGAATATTCCTATTGGTAATGCATGTACTAGCATAAATGGAACTAAATAGCCAAGTTTTACGTGTAGGGATTACCTCAATCATTGCATGTATGGTTTGGTCTCTTCTAGTGAAGTTGTGGATGTTTACATAGTTGATGTTCCACAAAATTACCATCCCTCATGCTTTCCCCTTCGTAGGTATCTCAATCATGTTGGTGAAGTCATGCTCGTTTAGAAGAGTAGTATGGAGGTCATTCTTGTTTCAAGCAGTGTACCAACACATAGTCTATGAGTATATATCAGGTCACGAAAATGCCTACGGAAGTTATCATTGTTGGCTCCTCGCACATTCCACAAAATGATTCTAGCAGGCTTATTCATTAGTGGAATTTGAGGGTTGTTGATACTCCTCCCATCCTCTGGAGGTGGGTTTCGCCTGAGATATGGCACTAGAATTACGGCATGTTTCCCTAATGTGGGGTCTTGGGGGGCCTTGATATCCAGGGAACACTTGTACAGTGCCATTGGACAACTGAAGATAACTTTTGGTCCTGCATCTCCCTGAACAGTAAGACCTTTACTTCTCCTAGATTTGAAAATTTCACTGTTAGTTCGTGGAGATTTGATTCTATTTTCCCTGCTTCGACCACTTGATTTGGTATTTGAAGGGTTTCGTTGGGTGGTGCATTCTCCTGCATGGGAGTTGATACATTCTCCTGGGGAGGTGTGTGATTCTGGTGAGGTTGGATTTCCCATGGCATGAAGATGGGATTGAGAGTGGCTTGTTCCTCTAGTGGGAAGAAAGGTAGGTTGGGTAGTGGTAGTGGTGTTGCTTGATTGTGGAAGTGGGGGGAAGGTTCCAATGTGCATGCATTTCTTGGACTAGGCTGGGATTGAGGTTTGGAGCTAGTGGTTGCAGGATGTGGTTGATCCACATTTGGTTTACATAGTTGCTCATGGCTAAATGCATCCCCTCCGAGACTAGTTGTGCTAGATACTGGGGGTTTTGTATGATTAGCACAGTTTATTGGCCATTGATCATCATATTGATATTGCATGGGCCATGAATTTGCAGCTCTGCAAATTTGTTCGAGTTTTCAAGAAGATTGTGGGTGGGGTGTTGCATGGGGGATTGGAAACATTTCTTATTTGTGCCAGATTTCTAAGAAGTTATTTTGTGTTTGCGTTAAAGATGTTAACATTAATACCTTCTTCTTCATGGGTGGGAGTTGCCTCGTTTAATCGTTTCTTTGAGAACGAAAACCAGACCGTTTGCCAATCTTCTTCTATGGGATTGACTGCCCTGTTGAGTCCAATGGATTAGTTTTGATTTTTGCATAGGGACACTTGGTCATACTTTCTTGCAGAAGAAGTGAAGTATTAGCCTATATAGTGTTGAAATGAGCACTGTTAGATTGTAGTTGCTACAGAAAAAGATAACTTACTTTTTTAAAATGAATTCAAAACTCGATGAGCTGTTACATATAATGTGGCATAACGTTTTTTTTAATTTAATAAATTAACCTTCCATCCGCATTGACGAGAAGAAGAAAAAGACACCAAAATGAAGTTTATTATTAAAAGATGGACAATTTAAACATGCTTCATTTAATTAGGCAACTTTGTCTCTGTCTCTCTTCTCTATTTTCTTATTTTTTTATTTAATATCTCTTATATTGCCTTATTTTTTGGTGCCAATCATTCACTTTTTTGTGCACGTAAACATTATATAAAAGCAAAAGTTAGGTTACTTTACCTCCTACTTGGTACTACATATAATTCATGTCGGAGAAATGTCTTTTATTGATAGAAATGTTCGGGCGATTTGCAGTCATTGCCTACATAGCAACAACCTTTTAACCTATACCCTATTTTTAAAAATTATTGATTTGGTAGCCAACTGACAAAAAATTCGCACTAATATGACCATTCTACCCCTGATATAACATATAAAAATCACGCAGCTCCGTTTCTTCTCATATTTGAATCACGTACGTCTCTTCTTACATTTGAATCACGCACAAAACACTTCACCGATCCTCCGTCTCTTCTCAGATCTCCTCTCCCAAAGAAAAATTCAAATTGTTAGTTTTCGAATCTGACTGATGTTCATGATACCTGAGATTTTTGCTAAAGTTTTGGTGAATTTTTTGCTAAACAGTTTGTTTTTTTTGGCTAACTTCAGCACTACTAATATGCTTAAGTTATGTAATGTGTTCTATAGTTTTTTTATGAGTTTTTTCAAAAACTTTGCTGAAGTTTTTCCTCCTTCAGC
>MDKI01253805.1:0-22321 GCA_005239505.1 Nicotiana paniculata | reverse complement strand
TTAAAATATAGCCTTTGCAAAGAAAATCTGCCTGCTTCCACGCCTCAATAATCATGAAATTTTCATTGTCCGGCATGCCCGCAACAGTTACTGGAGGCTCTTCACTAGTGAATTTCTGCGTACCAAGTGTGGTAAGCCAGAAGAACACCCTTTGCTGCCATCCGTTGAAGTTGGCTCTAGAAAATTTCCCCGGTTTTTCTGCCGGTGGAACAGCCGTCCGGCTCGACGAGCTATCATCATTGCCGCAACAGTAGCCGAAGAATTTCCGTTATCAATTGCCATTCTCACTGTCAACAACAGAATAGTTCAGTCAATGGCAAAACCAGAACAGTAAACAATACTGTAATCAATAATAAATAATATGTATAATAAATAAAAACCGAAGTTTTTATATACTGTTTCACAGAAAGCGATGAAGTTTTTATGTTCTTCAAATCGTTTTCTGAATTTCAAAACTCTGATGAAGGTTTTATATCTTCAAATTAGATTAATAAAATTCAGAAGGAGTAGAAAACACACAGGTTTTAATCTCCACAAACAGAATACAGAAAATAAAAATATAATTTCCTTAAGATTGTTGTTAATGTGTATTGCTGTAAAATTAAATAATAATAAATTCTGAAAAAATACAGAAACAGTAAGAAACCTCACTAGCGCGAGCTTTAGCGCGGGATTAGTGTGGCCGCGCTAATGGAATATACCAGGGACAGTGAGAAACCTGACTAGCGCGATCTGAGCGTGGGCGCGCTAGTCTAGGCGTCCTTAGTTTTTTTTCTATGAAAAATAATATCAGAATAAACCGTGCCCATTGAATACACAGTGTGTCCTTAAGGAAATTATTCCCCTCATTTATCCGAGGTGTTAGAATATATCCTCCCAGGATAGAACGATTCAACTCACCGGAGTGTTGGTACCAAAAACGCCGGTGAACAGCGATCCACTCGAAGGTTGTAAAACACACTAGAATATTTTGTGCAGAAGAAGAAGAAGATCAGAAAATTTAGTAAGTAAAAAATTCTGGGATTCAAGGTATATTTATAGCCAATTTAGTACTGTTTCTGAAAAGGTTTTGCAACTTTTTGCAACCTTTCAGAACAACCATAGCTGTTGGAACAAGTGTGAATCCTTTCAGAACATCCATGGCTGTTTTGAATAGGTATTAATATTGCGGGAAGTTTAAAAAATAGATTTAAAATAATACGGGAAAGAAAACGGGTCGGACCGGACCGGGTCGTGGGTCGCGGGTCATTTCGGATTCGAAATTAATTAAATTAAATAATGAAATAATTTGGAAAGAATTTTGTCCAAAAAGATTAATCAATCAATCGATCTTTGACTAAATCCAAATCCGAAGCCGAAGCCGATACCGAGCCGAGCGAGCGACGACGACGACGGCGCGAGGCTTGCCTTCTTCTCAACTCTTTAAGAGATAGAAGAAGAGCTTCTCTATATATACACATAGATTTTCCTTCTTCCAATTAGGGACAAAGTGCACTAATTCAAATTTTCACTTCCCTTCATTTCTTTTCCCACCATTTTTCATTCACTCTCTTTAAGCTATACCAAGCTTAAAATTAAGCTAAACTAAGCTTAAAATTAAGATACACAAAGCTTAAAGACCAACAAAAATTAGTTATAAAAACTTATACTTCATCCCTTTTAAATTATGTGAATTTATTTTTTTTGGTCCGCTCCAAAAAGAATGACCCTTTTTAAAATTTGAAAACAATATACCTTAAACTTACAATTATACCCTTAGTGAGAAGCTTTTATAATCACACAAATACGCTGGGCTCTTTTTTAACTTGTTTAGGTCCACAAATTCAAAAAGTCTTCAGTTTTTCTTAAACTCCGTGCCCAGTCAAACAAGTTCATATAAATTGGAAAGGAAGGAGTATCAAAATATGTTGCCTACATCATGCACTTGAAATATGATCATTTCCCAAATCTTATTTGAACGTGAGATCGATACTTTATACACCAAATTACCCTCTAAAGAAGAAGGTGTCACGGCCCGAAAACCAACCCGGCCGTAATGGCGCCTATCGTGATACTAGGCTAGCCCATTCGCTATGCATAACATGAGGAAAAGTTTCTTTTGGTTCAATATCAACTAGTATTTCATAAATCTTCCCTTTTAGCATTTGAAAACACATAAAGGTAGGTTAAACACTTAAATACAACCCCAAAACCCGGAGTCATCAGTCATGAGCAACTAAAAAGGAATTACAAAATCTGGTATTGTTCCATTAATACAAACCAGTCTGAGAATAAACAAAATGACTAATAGGAAGGAGAGAGACAAGGCTGCGGACGCCGTGCAACTACCTTGCAATCTCCGAAGTGCTCCCAGAGAGTAAACTTGCTCTCACTCGGTCCTAGCACCTGAATCTGCACATAGAGTGTGGGGGGTAACGTGAGTACACCAACTCAGTAAGTAACAAGCCCAACCTGTGGGCTGAGAGGTAGTGACAGATTAAACCTCCATATTCATGACAGGATAAATGTACAGAAATTTAGGCATGCTTTAAGTTAACAAGACAGCTCAAGTGATAAGATAAACACACTTCCGAACAATTTAACATATATCCGAACAGTTTAACATATATATATATACCACGATGTATTCTACATGCCAATGCATCAACGGTATGAAATGCACAATGTGCTCCCACTCTCAAATACTCGTCCACTCAGTACTGTATATGACTCACATAGCCCAGGGAAGATTTCTCCCAGAATATATACACCTCAGACAGAAGTGTCTCTGTACCGATGAAGGCCGATCTATCCCTAAGGAGAAGATCCATCTCCAAATAAATACTTCGGACAAGATCCATGCCAGTGACAATCCATCCCTCACATATCATCAACTAAGGACAAGATCCATGTCCAGGGAAGATCTGTCCCGCAAATATCATCAACTTCGAACAAGATCCACATCCAAGGAAGATTCATCCCTAAAATATCGTCAATTTCGGACAAGATCCATGTCCAGGGAAGATCCATCCCTAAAATATCACTGCGCTCACTAGGGGTGTAAAGACTCCAGAGGGGTCCTATTGGCCCAAGCGCTATATCAAGCCATTAAAGGCATGATCAGAGTATCGCTGCGGTGTGCAGTCCGATCTCATAACTCTCTCAATAACAGGATCTCGGTCTCACTCATTCATTACTCTCTAGTCATGATTACATGGTCTCACAAATGCATGAACTAGCGCGAAACAATGATAAATATATAAATTCAAATATTTTCGAGACTGACGCATGAAATGATATGGGATGACAAGACTGAATATACAAACATAAGAAGACAACAATATACGACCACGCGGGTCTTAGCATTTCCGGCTTGAAGCCCTAGAATTTGACTTAACATGATTTCTAGCATGTTCACATTAACCACATAAATAAAATTGTGTATATCAATCCGAAATAGCTACTAGACGGTGCCATGGGATGAGCCAGGCCACGAATCACTCAGTGTATGCCCGCACGCCCGTCACTTGGCATGTGCGTCACCTAAATTATATTCATATCGCATATAGTTCGGGGCTTCAAACTTCAGAACCAAGATTGGAAGCGTTACTTACCTCAATCAAGCCAAAAATCTACTCCGCAATGCCCTTGCTGCTCGACTCGACCACAAATCGCCCCGAGCCCCTCGGGCCTCAACCAAATATACTGACATGTCATAACATCACACGAATTTAGTCGAACCCCCGTTACACTCAAAATATCATCAAAACACCAAATAAGTCCAAAATTCAAGCCTAAGGATTTCTAAACTTCCGAAACTCGCCAATGTTGTCGAAACTACCCAAACCACGTCCGAATGACCTGAAAATTTATACACACATCCCAATTGACACTACAGACTTGCTCCAACTTCCGAAATTCCATTCCGGCCCGATCGCTAATTTTTCACCGCCGAACGGAAATCGCCAAAAATATTATTTCTCCAATTCAAGCTTAATTCCACCACGGACCTCCGAATAACATTCCGAATACATTACTAAGTCTTAAATCACCTAACGAAGCCATCCGAACCATAAAAACCACATTCCGAGATCATACACCTATAAGTCAACTTCCAGTTGACTTTTCCAACTATTGAACCAAGCTAAGAGACTAAGTGGCCCATTCTTCTCCACAATCACTCTGAACCCGAGCCAACCGACCCAACACCACACAAGCAATGAAGAAGAAATGGGGGAAACGGGCTAAACTCTCGGAACGACCGATCGGGTTATTACATTCTCCCCCACTTAAACATACATTCGTCCTCGAACGTGCCTAGAGTTGTTCCAAAACCACCAAAATTGTCGTGTAACCTACCAGGCACATACCCGGGGGTGATCCCATATCACCATATCCCATATAGGTCCAATAGTACAACACAATTAAAAATTTCGATATCCAATCTGACCCATAAACCTTAGAACCAAATTCCATTTTTGAAATAATTTACAAGATCAAAATTTCACAACTGAAATAAGTCTGAACACGCTGTATCAAGCCATATACGTGACCCAAGATACAATCACATGAAATGCCACATGACTCAAACACTCATGGCGATAACTCCAAATCACAATAGCTGCTCAAAACGGCTCAATTCAAGTAAATAAACTCTTATTATGCAAAAACTCGTTTTAATGCCTCATATGCAGCAAATGACAAAAGAAACAATAGAAACTAGCAACCATTCATCGGATCAACAAGTGATGGAACTTCTTCCCTTCGACAGGAAATATAGAAAAATTTCTAAGTCGACCAACATCAATATGCTCCCAAATAAACCACGACCAGACCCAGTAGCACCCATTCCAGGTCCGACGACCTCTTCTCATCTACCACAACCACTCTAGTGACGTGACGCATCAATACAACTGAAAGCCACAACGCGTGCAGTCTGTGCACAAATATATAACATCTCACATGTACTCAAATCATGGAAAATTAATCCACTGCACGAGCCCTACCGCAAGCCCACCAGTATCACCACAACACAATGCTGAGAACCCATCACACACCGTAGAACCAGATCACACGAATCTAGCTCGAAGGATCATATGTCCATAAACTTCGCCGCAATGAGCGACCCCATCCCAACACTGGTCCACATGAAATACTTCGAGCCACCTTGCCCAAAATCAATAACCATGCGCAATTCGACATCAAGTACTCAAAGTGCATTTCCATAACCATGGGGAATCGGACGATACCATGTCTCACGAATCCCAAAGCACATAACCAATACGTTTCAATCTTGCAATACCCAACTACTTACCTTCCTCAAATCCCGCTATAAAGCCCAAATAGATCCGCACCATATATGCATATAACCAAGAATCACAACCCCTTGCAACACCGAAAGGTAACTCATAGATCACTCCATAACACGAATAAACTTAATGACAATCGAATGGTACGTCCCTCAACAATAGCAATTCGGAGACAACAATTCCGAGTCGGTGCAGAACACACACCTATGCTGGTCTACCAATGAACCCTAAGTCAACTTTGGACACCTGCAACAGATAGATAACTCTCATAAAGTTCACAATGACTGAATCATGGAACATACTAACATCTGACTAGCTTTGCTCACATCTTGCAGTCCACATCCACCAAATAACCTGTCTATGAGAACTCTCAGTCTTGAGTCCACGAAACGCACGAATCACCATATCTGATCCCAACTCCACTGCTCGAATATGTAACACACTTCTAATACTCAATCATTCCACTAGAAATACCCATATAACTCTTCGGCACTACCAAGAAACCTTGAACATCAGCAGTCGATCCAACAAGAGAGCACTGCGATACTAATGAAGTACCCTTAACTCAAACACATTGCTTTTTCTGAAACGTATATCCTCCTCAAGCCGCACCAATTAGTGATATCCTCCTCAGAACTGACCCGTGACCTTATACAACATACCGCACACACCATGCCATCCTATGATAAATATGCGAACTTCCTAATCTCCCCTAGCCGCAAGCAACTACGCACTCAACCATCTAAGAGCTTTCCATTTGATCCCATCTAGAAGTAAAATCACTATACATCACATGCCTCTCACGCCGGAAGAAAATATACATCTCTAACCGAGGTAAAATCCATCGAGGACTCTCCGAATCCCATTTTCACAAAATCAAACCGTCATGACTGAATCCTTCTAGTTCAACCAAGCTATACAGGCTGCCAAAACCCAAGAGCATTGCCCCGAATCACACGTAGAACCTTACCACATCATAAACACCCAAAGAACCGATCTTACTCATTACCATGCTGACCCAATCTACTACTAAGTTGTCCCTATTTCTCCGAGTTCCTTCTGAATTACCTTCTAATTGATTCTTCTCTTTTCCATTGTACCAAAATCCTCAACCAGCAATCACCACGCGAGACACTAGCATAGAATTACATCGCCCTAAGGCTTATAAGCCGTTGGATATCCTTTAAGCACCCCAAATGTACCACACCTCAATACTCACTCTAAATATGCTTTATATGAATTTAAACTATTCTTCCCCTTTCATGATACAGAAATGTAGATTCCATAATAATATAGAAATGCCACCAGTCTTGACACCTTCCAACGTAAATCTCAGTTTCTAGTAGAACACACATATTGAAGATTCCCAATTGTTATATATAAACCTTGAATCCATCAGAACCGTTCTCGAGATTCTTCTACTCTACGCAACTCTTAATTAAACTGATCAAACAGATCGAACGGTATGTGCCCCCATTAACACACCAACACCCGAGGGGTCACCCACACCCCTAAACAACCAAGCAAGTTCCTATCCTACACACACTACACCTTTTACAAATACAACTCAATCATTTAATAGAACCCATTTTCCCACAGAGTATAATACAACCTGGACCCAAAAATTCCCATTATTTGAGTCATTCTCAGACTCCACCTCTGTAGATCATAACTGATTCACCAATATACCTCGAAAGGAAACCAATACATCACATAATCGTTCAACCAACTCATCATTAGCAGAATCCCCCACTTGGCTCAAAGCCATAGATCAAGACAACAATAACTCATAATGCCCATACACTGTCACCGCCACAATACCACAATTAGATTCAACTAAATCCTTCATAAGATCATATAACACAAACCATCTAATATCCCCTATCATCTGCAAATAACGCATTCACCATTGGAATAGACGTGCCAACTTCCACAAATGATCTAAATGCAAATTGCAGCATATATCAATTATCGGTAAAAAAGGACTTGCTATAAACCACCTAAGGATCACACTAACTCAGGACACCCCTCGGGAACTAGTCCGGCCTGCTTATTCTCAAACTGATCTCTCTCTATACCCTTCCAAACATCTTAGCTATTACGCAATCACTTTATCCTTCTGCATTTAAGCACAGCCGACGCCTACCCTCGAGGCATCATAACATGCAGTATAAGAACCTGAAGCTGATGGCAGAACTAACACTAGAGCTGTGGTCAAAGCGATCTTGAGCTTCTAGAAGCTCTCCCCACACTCGTCTGACCACCTAGATACCTTTACTGGACACCACGTGCCCCAAGAACGCTATCGAACTGAACCAAAACTCACACTTGGAGGACTCAGCATAAAGCTCCTCCTCCCTCAATCTCTATAATACCATCCTCAATTGCTGAGCATGCTCCTCCTGGCTACGAGAGTACACCAGGATGTCAGCAATGAACACAATAACAAAAGGATCCAAATACGACTGAAATACGTTGTTCATCAAATACATGAACGTTGATGGGGTATTGGTCAGCCCAAAAGACATCACCAAATACTCATAACACAACAGGAAGATCCACTTCCCTCTAACACAAAATACATGAGAGGTCCTTCAACACACTCACAGTTCGAGGCCATACGCCAACTCAAGACAGAAGTCAAACACTCAAGAGTTCTTGCTACATCTCCGGCCAATTCTTTTCATCACGATCAAACAATCTAAGCACATCTCACCATCGAATCAAACTCACCGCATAGTCATCTAGCCACAAAATCCCATCAATAAGGACACGAAAGGACATATAAGTCCCAAATGTACGTGTTCACAAAATCGAATCTCAATAGTCAAGCTACAGACAAAACCCGGCCTCAAGTTCTCCAGACTGGCCCATTATCAACATGCTAAAAATCATATCTCATCCATGGAAGTCCCGAGCCGTCGATGTACGGCTGATACCGAGCGCCCGTGTGCGCATTCCAATACATGAAGGAATTCAAAAGTTACGCTTTTAGCTGAATAATTGGATTCGCACAACAAGAATTCAAGAATGTGAGATTTTCCTAAGGGCTCTGTAGCCTCTCGAAGATAAGTACAGACGTCACTGTACCGATTCGCAAGACTCTACTAAACCTGCTCATGATTGGTGAGTCCTATGTAACCTAGGCTCTAATACCAACTTGTCACGGCCCGAAAACCAACCCGACCATGATGGCGCCTATCATGATACTAGGCTAGCCCATTCGCTATGCATAACATGAGGAAAACTTTCGTTTGGTTCAATATCAACCAGTATTTCATAAATCTTCCGTTTTAGCATTTGAAAACACATAAAGGTAGGTCAAACACTTAAATACAGCCCCAAAACCCGGAGTCATCAGTCATGAGCAAGTAAACGGAAATACAAAATCTAGTACTGTTCCCTTACTACAAACCAGTCTGAGAATAAACAAAATGACTAATATGAAGGAGATAGACAAGGTTGCTGACGCTGTGCAGCTACCTTGCAATCTCTGAAGTGCTCCCAAAGAGTAAACCTGCTCTCACTCAGCCCTAGCACCTGAATCTGCACACAAGGTGCAGGGGGTAACGTGAGTACACCAACTCAGTAAGTAAGAAGCCCAACCTGTGGACTGAGAGGTAGTGACAAACTAAATCTTCATATTAAGGACAAGATAAATGTACAGAAATTTAGGCCTGTTTTCAGTTAACTAGACATCTAAGTGATAAGATAAACACAGTTCTGAACAGTTTAACATATATATATACCTCGATATATTCTACATGACAATGCATCAACAGAATGAAATGCACAATGTGCTCCCACTCTCAAATACTCGTCCACTCAGTACTGTATATGGATCGCATAGCCCAGGGAAGATTTCTCCCAGAATATATACACCTCAGACAGAAGTGTCTCTGTACTGATGAAGGTCGATCCAGCCCTAAGGAGAAGATCCATCTCCAGATAAATACTTCGGACAAGATCCATGCCAGGGACAATCCATCCCTCGCATATCATCAACTTCGGACAAG
Source organism: Nicotiana paniculata (assembly GCA_005239505.1). Taxonomy (NCBI): domain Eukaryota; kingdom Viridiplantae; phylum Streptophyta; class Magnoliopsida; order Solanales; family Solanaceae; genus Nicotiana; species Nicotiana paniculata. The sequence continues at coordinate 13,017 of MDKI01253805.1, read as the reverse complement.
ATCCATGTCCAGGAAAGATCCATCCTGCAAATATCATTAATTTCGGACAAGATCCATGTCCAGAGAAGATCCATCCCTCAAATATCATCAACTTCGGACAAGATCCATGTCCAGGGAAGATCCATCCCTCAAATATCATTACGCTCATTGGGGGTGTAAAGACTCCGGAGGGACCCTATTGGCCCAAGCGCTATATCAAGACAACGAAGGCATGATTAGAGTATCCCTGCAGCAGTACGATCTCATAACTGTCTCAATAACAGGCTCTCAGTCTCACTCAGTCATTACTCTCCAGTCTTGCTCACATGGGCTCACAAATGCATGAACTAGCCCAAAACAATGATAAATATATAAATTCAACAATTTCCGATGCTGAGGCATGAAATGATATGTTATGACAGGACTGATTATACAAAATCAATAAACACATAAGGAGACAACAATATACGACCACTCGGGTCTTAGCATTTCCGGCTTGAAGCCTTATCATTTAACTTAGCATGATTTCTAGCATGTTCACATTAACCACATATATAAAATTACGGATATCAATCCGAAATAGCTACTAGACGGTGCCATGGGATGAGCCAGGCCACAAATCACTCAGTGTACGCCCGTCACTTGGCATGTGCGTCTCCTAAATTATAATCATATAACATATAGTTCGGGGTTTCGAACCCTTAGAATAAAGATTGGAAGTGTTACTTACCTAAATCAAGCAAAAACTCCGGTTGATTTTTCCAACTATTCAACCAAGCTAAGAGAATAAGTGTCCCATTCCTCTCCACAATCACTCTGAACCCGAGCCAACCAACCCAACACCACAAAAAAGAGATGGACCACACAAGCAATGAAGCAGAAATGGGGAAAACGGGCTAAACTCTCGGAACGACCGATCGGGTCATTACAAAAGGTTTGTTAGGAAATTTCTTTCGGCCCATTTAATTGAATGTTTAGCAGAACGGTAACACAATTAACCGTGTAATAAACACAATAACTGCTTTGCAGTTTCACTTAATAGAGACATATAGCATTGAGCCAAACCTTAGAGCATATTTGGTCAAGCTTGAGAGAGGTCAAAAGTAGTATTTTTTGGGTAAAAAAGTATTTTTTTTTTTTTTTGAAAAATTTAAGGTGTTTGGCCAAAATTTAAAAGTACTTTGAGCATCAGCAGAAGAATTCCAGTCTGTTTTGTCAAGCACCAAAAGTCAGCTTATCTTGAGAAGTGATTTTTTTCAAAAGTACTTTCGGTGAGAAAGTAGTATTTGTTTGGTTAATTTATTTAACAAGCACTTCTGAGCAGGAATTAGTGTTTGGCCAAACTTTTAAAAACTGCTTTAGGTGTATTTTCTCAAAAGTGCTTTTCAAAAAAGTGCTTTTGGAAAGAAACTATTTTTTTCTGCTTCTGCTTCTACACTAAAATCACCTTTCCCCTCTAAAAGTTTGACCAAACACTTCAACTTTGAAAAAAAAAATCCTTTTTTTTAAATTAAAAAAAAAACTTTTGGCTTGGAGAAGCTTGGCCAAACAGGCTAGAAATTTTTCTGCTTTTAGGGAATAACTACAAATTCTAGTTTCTTCCAAGAAGCATAATCAAAATAAAAAGCAAAAAATTAATTTATTCAAGACAAAAATAACCTTATAATAAATTTAAATTTTGTAAATTATCTCTCATTAATTTAAAATTTATTTCCTTTTACTTTTTCTTTTATTCTAATATACATTTCTTCCCTTTTTTATTTTAATCATATTTTATTCTCTTTCCTCATAGTAGATTTTAAATATACATTGAATGATTTATTTTAACATATTTAAGTTATCATGTAAACATTAAGTAATACAAAACACTCAATGTTATTGCTTTGGAATAACTATATTTTATATTGATTGAAATTTTAATTTTAATTTCATTTTACGTTTTATATTTCAATTGAGTTCTTTTATAATAAATGGCTAATTTTTTTTTTCTTTTTTGTTACACCCCACAATATTACGATGATGTTACGTCCTGCAATATTATATTACGATAGTGTTATGCCTTGCAGTATTACATTACGATAATGTTACGCTTTGCAGTATTAAATTACGACGATGTTGCACCCTGTAGTATTGTACGTTGAATTTGTCGTAAGGTAATTGACATCAGTCCAAGGAAATGATTATTCGGAGATTATAAGGATTATGATATTTCAAGAAAGTAATGAGTAAATTAGTGAAAGTGAGAGGGGAAGCAAGTGAAAGAAAAGGGATTTTCGTCCAAGTTTGTCATGTTGGGATAAAATACGGGCCGAGCGTTAATACCCGATATTTTTGAACTAGTACCATATAAGGTACCCATGTCCATGATAGTAAGGTGTGTTTAAAGTGAGTAGTATTATAAGTAATTTGGGATAATTCTTAATTATGTGAATTATTGGTTAATGAGGGAATTAACAAGTTAATTATTAATTAGTGATTGAATAATTAATAACCTTTGGATAATGATAAAAGTCCATAACGTGGCATCCAATAAAAAGATAATAAAATGACTCATGATTCATATGGATTAGGTGGCAACATTTATAATTAAAAGACAACACTTCATGTCTTGAAAGAGTATACCTAACGTTTTCATCTCTAACAAGTACAAATTCTTGGATTGGAAACTGGGCTAAGCCATTTTGGCCTCTTTACTAATAATAACGTGAGATTTATAAGAATCTTCATCAATAGGAATAGAAAAATTATTCAAGAGTTTCTATCCAAATCACATTAGAAACGACATTCTGGGGATGGAAATGTTTAGGCCAAATTTTCTTTGAGCAACGTGATTGCGTTGAGCTCTTCATACGACTTGTTCCGTATTGACGCAATTGACGTGTGTTAGAGGGATTGTCAAGAGAATCGGCTCAGGTATATTATGACTATCCCTTCTTTATTTTTGGCATGATCTATATAACACGAACGAAACGAGCAAATACATAATTTCCATAAATGACTCTATTCATAGAAATACTAGGGGTGTATCTATTCTTGATTTCCCCATGCGGATTATTATTATATCTTCTGTTCATGGGTCTGAGAAAAATACATATTGATAAAGTTTATCCGAAAGGCATATGGATTTTTATGTCATTCCGAGAAAATCTTATTAACGTATTTCTCATGCATTTCATGCAATTATACATGTACATTGACCCATGACTAGATGGAGTTATATACGCGTATATATGTATATTATATTTATATGGGATATGGTATATGGAAAAAAGTTACGACGTTATATACGTACCACCACCTGATCAGCTGGTATATGTTGACGATTTGCCCACAGTGGCCGAGATGATATGATGGGATGCCCTCAGAAGCTGATGATATTATGAAACATGTAACTATGCACGACATGACATTCATACGCATATACATGACCCTATAAGTATTTCATGATTTACAAAGTTTTCTAGACTTACAGGTTGAGTCAATTACTCTATATTTCTTCCATGTCAGTTATGTACTTATTTATGTGCATTACATATTCAGTACATTATTCGTACTGACGTCCCTTTTGCCTGGGGACGCTGCATTTCATGACCGCAGGCCCCAATAGACAGGTCGAGATCCCTCCAAGTAGGCTATCAAGTCAGCGGAAGATGTTGGTGCACTCCATTTGCTTCGGAGTTACTTGTTTGGTTATTATGATTTAGATGTGTATCATTTGGTATGGCAGGACTCTGTCCCGACAATCGACCTTTATGAAAATTACGTATTCTTAGAGGCTTGTAGACATATGTCATGTACGTAAAAGATTGTATGGCCTTGTCAGCATATGTTCAATATACAAATAGTTATTTTGGTCTTATAGGCTCGTATGTTTTATGTATAAGTTGGTATCGCATGTTGTATACAACTTGTCTCACGACAGCCTTCCGACTCGGTTATATATGATAGTATGACATGAAAAGACACGTGTTGGTGCTCGGTTGAGTAAGGTACCGGGTGCCCGTCGCGGCCTATCGATTTGGGTCGTGACAAAAGTGGTATCAGAGCAGTTCTGTCCGAGGGAGTCTACAAGCCATGTCTAGTAGAGTCTTATTTATGGGTGTGTCGTGCACCATTCTTATAAGCAGGAGGCTACGGGTCATTTAGGACTGTCACTGTTTCTTCTTACTCTAGATCTTGTGGTAGAGCTCAGTTATAAGAACTCAATTCCCTAAACTCAATCTTATTCATAATACGACGATGCCTACATTTAGAAAGATGGTTGGTAAATGATTGAATGCGCTTGTGAAAGAGTTGAGTCAGAAGAACCTGGTGAGCTTATGGAAAAGGAGCCTTAAGGCAAGAATATCTATCCACCTTTATGGTGAAAGACAATGGCAGATTTAGAAGATAAATACAAGTTTCAACAAGTAAAGGAAGCAAGGTGAAAGAGGGTACGAGGTACCCAGCAAATGAAGATTATCCTTATTTATCATTCAGGAAGAGAGATATAAGTATTTTGAGTTACCTTCAACAGTAAGAGAGGTATGTATAATTGGACACATCGATATAAGTTATGCCCTATGGGAGCTATTAGATATAGTTTGAGAAAAGGACGAATTATCAGGATCCAGCTGGGGTTAGAGTAACCCAAAATAGGGGATGGATTGGTAGAGTTAGTTGACATTTCCGAAGGATCGTGTAAATGTGGTAATGGATCTCCTTGTGAGGCACCTAGATGGTGCACTCTAAAATAGTACAGCTAGATATGAGTGGTACAAATATAGGCACTAGAAGCCGGGAAAGGATAAATATTATCTTAGTATGACTCCCATCCCTAGTAGAGAGATAATCCTAAGCAACCCGAAGAGCTAGTGGATGGAGCAAATGGGAGATAAAAGCAAAAGAATATCTTGTTGAAGTTTTCAGAATAAAGTGATAGACAGAAGTGTTAGAAGGAAACAATAAGAGAGCTAATGAAGCATTAAGAGTAAGAAGTGATACATGGATGACAATGGTAGGTAAAAAAAGATGACAGTATTACAGGGTCTATAAGCTTGAGACAAATATATATATATATATATATATATATATATATATATATATATATGCCATAAAGTAATATCCTCATTTCGAGAAGTAAGTATATGACTCCAACACGACTACCGGAAGGAAAAGATAGACCCCAGGATAATAAAAATCAGTATGGGCTGGTGAAAAACATAAACTAACATGAATTAGGGGCTAAGTGAGGTTATAATGGTCGACATCATGAGAATTTCAGATTTCGTTCCGCCGATAACATAATGACCAATAGAAGAAGATTCAAGAAAAATTCAGAGAATGGTCATTCGGGAAGGCACTTCTCAAAAGCAAGCATTGTGAGCAAAAGTTAAGCTTAAGGGACCGTATGTGCCAGTTACACTAAGTGTCACCCTCACGAGTAAAGAAATTTAGTTATCCTTAGTAAATAAGGATTACCGCAAGGAGAGTAAGGGCCATCGATGACATGAAAGGACTCCAAAGATGAAGAGGAAAGATAACTATAGGTAGGTTGCCGTAGCTCCAACTCTTAGCACTCCCGTAAAGGGAGGAATATGGAGTGATAATGGCATTAAGTCAGAATTAAGCGGTTCTAGTAATTATGAAATGGTAAAAGAAGAATGCGGTAAAAATGAGAGGGGTATGAGATTGCAGTTATTCAAAGCCTACAAATATGCTAAGATTCCATAACATTATACAAACATGACGTCAAGGAAAGGAAGTAAGGATTCCTGCTCGGGATGTTATTGATAAATGAGGATCCAATGCGAAAGGTAAGTTAAGACAAAGGAAATAAACCAAGAAATATTACGCGGAACATTGATATGAGAATGACCCAACGAGTAGTTAGTAGTTGATTCATAAGGGACTAATTATGGCTAGACAAGAGGATACAGACAAATCAATAGACCGTGCAAGATAAATAGAATGAACACCAACATGGGGAATTTAGTCTTACAAATTTGACATCATGACCTTGAGAAATATTAAGATAGAAGTTGTGGTAGTAAACGTACCGTGTGAGGGTTAGGGAGATAAAAGGGAGTTCCACTAGGAAAACAATCAAAATATTAGCTCAGAAGCAACCTCACGAGCACAAGGTCGTGGAGGTAAGTAACTAAGGATAAGTATAGGCAAGGAAGGATATCAGGAGGTCCGTTGAGTATACAATGTAATGAGCTCACAGCTTTACAAGAGTCAGAGGGTCCTCCCTAAGTACTACCATGAAAGACTAGCTGAGGAAATAAGGAAGAAGGTTTCAACCTAAGCACAACGACCTAAAGAGGAAATGATCGTATAACAACAGTCTCACAACAACATTGTAAGCACTCCAAAGGAAAGTAGCACCTACCATAGCTAATGAACGGGAAGTAAAATTAAAAGTAATATTCGAGATCATATGAGTTGCGCGACAACTCTGGCATGCTGGGAACTAAGATAAGCTAAGTAAGCACGCAACAAGGGGCAAAAAGACAAGAAATGTAATAGCTTACGTTAAAGAAATCCAAGAAGGAACGAAAGGAATTATTCGATCAATGATCCCGAGTTAGTGACATCATGAACACGCTTAAGAGTTTGAAGTTTTATACCAGCAGTATATACAGCCGTAGAAGATTCGGTTGTACGTTAAAAGAAAGAATTGAGCCCAGGTCATAAATAAAGGATTAAATTATTAAAGAATTGTATCATGCATATTCCCCAGCGCCCATAAACGGCTAAACAGAATAACTAAAACCATGAACCCCGGAGCGGGATATAATTTAAGCCAACATAAAGGCCGATCAGACGAAGGAGGAAACTAAAGAGTTACATCAACGAAGTAAATCAGGAATTCGGTTATAGGAACCAGAAATTATAGAAATCGTGATTGGGAATATTGTGGAATTACTCTTAATATCAAGGTTACAAGGGAGATATTACAACAACCATAATCAATAACCGCTCAACGATAAAGCCAGTTAAAGGAAGTACTAGCCTCATAAGAAGTTATTATGAAGCTCCCACCAAATTGTGTATGCCCAGAGGTGCAAGTATTACAATAGAGCTTCAAGTTGTGAACGTGAACTATACCTATGTGGAAGGGAGGTCATGAGAGAGATATAAATATAGTGCAAGATTTTAAGATAAGTAAGGTAAAGGTGGACAACGTACGAGATACTCAAATACAGAAGGTTGTGAATAGTCCTTACTTCGGATAAAAGTATAGAAGTGTGAGGAATCAATATCTAGGAATAGTAGCGACATCGTTAGTAGCATATCTTCCAGCCTATGGTATAGGTATCGAGAAGCCTGATTAAGAGAGTAAAGAAAAGTTAGAGACAATGCGATGTCTCGCTTGATGTTCCAGATTGACGTAAGGAAATCTATGATGCAACCAAGTTGAAAGGTTGCAAGTAATATAAATAGATATATGTAGGTACCAAGGTATTGTATGGTGAAACGACAAGGTTCTAGAAGACAGGAGTAAGGATAAGAAAGGGCGAGTAAGAAGGTAACGAAAATGGATAAGTCCTCAGGATTAAGCTCATGAAAACAAGAAGAGCAGATGATTTCTCTAAGTTATACAAAGCTCATTGTAGCCTGAATGAACTCAAAGGAGTCTAAGACTAATAGCATTTAAAAGAGATGGAATGATGCTCTGGTAGTAGAATGAGGGTGTGATTGTGATAGATAAAGGACGGCGTTTGGGCCTTCGATTGAGTAATGTTCTGACGAAGAATAGAAATGTATTTCACGAATTGGACAAGATTAAACTAACCATATAAGGTAAGTCACATTGGGATTTTATAAAGTACGCTTATGGGAGTATAGTATCACCCCTAGGTGGATCAATCTAACTACTCCAGATATCCCCAATGAGATGTGAGCTATAACGGCTGTGTTACATAAAAGATCAAGTTATTAGTGGTAGATGATGAATCAATATTAAGGTGAATCAACAATAAGTGGATAAAAGTTCAACAATATGAGATGAGATAGACCATCATTCGTAAGGATAAGCAATGAAAGTAACCTAGAGTTGGTGGCAGACCTTAGTAACGATAAAGTCATACGAATGGATATGCGGATCTATGAAATAAGATATATCAATATTCGTAAGTACAAGAAGTACCGAAGGGGCATCTTTTCAAGCTCTGAATATGTTTACAAAGTGAGGCCTAGAGATTGGCTAAAAGTTAGAGGGAAAAGGAAATATGAGTCGCATAAGCACACTTACAAATCCAGAATCATACAGGCCGCATTACAGGATGTAGAACCAGTTACGAGATTAGAAAGATTTCAACTAGAAGTCGTGATATGAGAAAGAAGACTAAAGGGGGGGAATACCCTAGACTTTGGATTTATTCACAGAACAGCTACCTAAATGGCAAGGAGAGTATTAAGGTATTCATAAGAGCTATAAGTTATGAAAATGATAAGAGCATCAGTCAACATTCGAGGAAGAATGTTCCAAAGGGGGGAATGATGGTGTTACGCCTTGCAGTATTACATTACGATAATGTTACACTTTGCAGTATTAAATTACGAAGATGTTTTGCACCCTGTAGTATTGTACGTTGAATTTGTCATAAGGTAATTGACATCAGTCCAAGGAAATGATTACGATGGTGTTACGCCTTGCAATATTACATTACGATAATGTTACGCTTTGCAATATTAAATTACGACGATGTTGCACCCTATAGTATTGTACGTTGAATTTGTCATAAGGTAATTGACATCAGTTCAAGGAAATGATTATTCGGAGATTATAAGGACTATGCTATTTCAAGAAAGTAATGCGTAAATTAGTGAAGGTGAGAGGGGAAGCAAGTGAAAGAAAAGGGATTTTCGTCCATGTTTGGCATGTTGGGATAAAATACGGGCCGAGCGCTAATACCCGATATTTTTGGACTAGTACCATATAAGGTACCCCATGACCATGATAGTAAGTTGTATAAGGTGTGTTTAAAGTGAGTAGTATTTTAAGTAATTTGGATAATTCTTAATTATGTAGATTATTGGTTGAGGGAATTAATAAGTTAATTATTAATTAGTAATTGAATAACTAATAACCTTGCACACTTACAAATCCAGAATCATACAGGTTGTATTACAGGATGTAGAACCAGTTACGAGATTAGAAAGATTTCAACTACAAGTCGTGATATGAGAAAGAAGACTAAAGGGGGGAATACCCTAGACTTTGGATTTATTCACAGAACAGCTACCTAAATGACAAGGAGAGTATTAAGGTATTTATAAGAGTTATAAGTTATGAAAATGATAAGAGCATCAGTCAACATTCGAGGACGAATGTTCCAAAGGGGGGAATGATGGTGTTACGCCTTGCAGTATTACATTACGATAATGTTACGCTTTGCAATATTAAATTACGAAGATGTTGCACCCTGTAGTATTGTACGTTGAATTTGTGATAAGGTAATTGACATCATTCCAAGGAAATGATTACGATGGTGTTACGCCTTGCAGTATTACATTACGATAATGTTACTCTTTGCAGTATTAAATTACGATGATGTTACACCTTGTAGTATTGTACGTTGAATTTGTCATAAGGTAATTGACATCAATCCAAGGAAATGATTATTCGGAGATTATAAGGATTATGCTATTTCAAGAAAGTAATGAGTAAATTAGTGAAGGTGAGAGGGGAATCAAGTGAAAGAAAAAAGATTTTCGTCCAAGTTTGGCATGTTGAGTTAAAATACGGGCGAGCGCTAATACCCGGTAATTTTGGACTAGTACCATATAAGGTACCCCATGGCCATGATAGTAAGGTGTATAAGGTGTGTTTAAAGTGAGTAGTATTATAAGTAATTTGGGATAATTCTTAATTATGTAGATTATTGGTTAATGAGGAAATTAATAAGTTAATTATTAATTAGTGATTGAATAATTAATAACCTTTGGATAATGATAAAAGTCCATAACGTGGTGGCCAATACAAAAACAATAAAATAACTCATGATTCATATGGATTAGGTGGCAACATTTATAATTAAAAGACAACACTTCATGTCTTGAAAGACTACACCTAACGCTTTCATCTCTAACAAGTACAAATTCTTGGATTGGAAACTAGGCTAAGTCATTTTGGCCTCTTTACTAATAATAACGTGAGATTTATAAGAATCTTCATCAATAGGAATAGAATGCCCGTCGCGGCAGCCTTCCGGCTCGGTTATCTATGATAGTATGAAATGAAAAGATACGTTATGTTGGTACTCGGTTGAGTAAGGTATCGAGTACCCGTCGCGGCCCATCGATTTGGGTCGTGACCATTTTCCTAAATAATACTAATAGAAAATTGAATCTTTATTATTCTTTTTTTATAATTTGATACTTAAAAGTATTTTTTTAAAAGTTGGTCAACCACAATGAACTTGTAGAGAAACACTACTCAAACAAAAACTGTTATTGTAAAAGTATTTTTTCAAAAATCACTTTTTAAAACAAGCAGTTTTTGACAACTTAGCCAACTATTAATGATTCGGATATCAGTTTTTGAAGTTTAGTTACTTTGTTAATCTTTTACCATTATTTATTTCTGAATCAATTGTACTAATAGATGCAAAAGACGAACTCTAGAAGCACACACACGACATGAATCTTGTGTCATTCGTCTCTCTCTCTCTGTGTTTTTTGGCCTTCCAAACTAGATATGTTGTGATTTTTCTGACATTATATAATTTCTGAACCGATATATATAATTTTTGCATCTTAGTAAAATAAGGCTGGGAAAAGCACAAAGATTTAAGGTTTGACAATTCGTACAATTATTTTCCTTTTATGACAACAGAAATCTGTCTTTATTTTGCTGCTTTTGCCCGATGAGTAAATATACACCGAAAGCCTCGTAGGACGTAGATCTTGCGCTCATTTTTCTTTTTTCCCATGCTGTGTTGATCAATATTGTTGGACCCTCATTACGAGTTTATCATTACCATATACACGTACGAACGTATATGTATACACACAAATATTCATTTTATGTTAAAAAATTTAAAAGTTTATATTCATAAAATCTCGTTTCTATTATTACAATAGAATACCACTCTATTGTTTATCCTAAAAACGGATAACAATTGAATATATATGTGGTTTTAAGAATATGTGATTTCACTTGGCACAAAATGAGAAAATATGTAAATAATTGATATTAATTATTGACTGTAAAGAAAAGTGAAGCAAACCAAACGAGACGTGCAGCTTTGACCCTCGAGATAGGTTACCCTCGAACCAAAGGAATGATCAGAATGGGATATAAACAAATTGACAGAGTATTGAGAGCTTAAACAATAATATATATTGCTTTGAATAGTGTGAATTTGATGTCTTTACAAACGATTAAACCCCCTTTTATGTAGTAGAGGAGTTCTACTTATGATACAATTTTAAATACAGTAAGAAATCTCATGATTGGCTAATTAACCGACATTTTCTTGATATGTGCTGAGACCCGTCGTGATCCTCACCCGATCACGAATGTTTCGGCTTACCGTTACTTGACTAGGTAAAACCCCCTTCGATCTCAATCGATCTCCGTTCCGCTCGGTCTCGATCTTGGCTGAACTTCGTCCTTGATCGGTCCCTGAATTAAGGGTTAAGCAATTTAGCTTCGAACTGAGGCTCGATATAACACGAGGCCGAACTGTGGCCTATCGCGATCCAACCTCGATTAGTCATAAGAAGGGTATGTCCGTTCTGACCGTATACAGATAGTCCCCTTGTTTCTCAGAAATAAGATGATGAGAAATAAAATGAATTCCCGAGCTCCATCATTTTGAGTGATGACGTCAGTGACGAGCTCGACCGTGATGCAAGCAATGAAACGTCTTGTCTGTCCAGTTACCAAGGCATCAAATGCTTGTCAGGCACTGGTCAGCCACTACCGGTTCTGAACCGTGACCTTCAACTTATAAAAACCTCAACCTTCTCTCACTCAAACTTTTACAACCAACGCTTTCCCTACTCTTGCTGTCAAAGAATCCTTACTTCATAATTCTCATATCCAAATTCCTTGAACCCTAATCTATTTCCTTACTTTCTTATTTGCTTCTTACAAATGGAAAAAACCTCCAAAACTGTGCCGCAAAACGAGGCTCCTTCTTTATCGCGTATTGCCGGCGATGCGGCTGCAGCGAAGCCCCATCCTGAGGAATTCTTTCCGGCGGGGTGCCTGACTGTCACCAACTTAAAGATAGAGAAGACCCCCTCGGTGCAGGGCCGGTGCACGCCGATATCTAGATATATGTGCACTATCACTGAGGGCATCCTCGATAAGATCAAAGAGGAATGCAACTGGAAGAATAAATATGTGGTCGTTCCTTCTCCTGAGAAATCGATCACCACCTACGTAGAGGGGTATCTAAGTGTTTACACTTACCCCTTTATGTTTAGCTTCTTGGATCCCGTAATAGTAGCCTTCTGCAAAAGGTACGGCATTACCCTAGGTCAGATCCATCTGTCGTTCTTCAGAATCGTCGTCCTTCTCCGTTTCTTCACGAGCAAGATCGAGGGATGCTCCTTTACCCTCGATCATCTCATGCACCTCTACAGTCCCCGGCTCTATCGAGGACTGAATAAGCTTTCCCGTCGGGCCAGCAGAGCCCCATTCTCCAGTATCGACAAGACCCATGATCGAGGTTGGATGGGCAGATTTGTCCAAATAGGGACATCGGACTTGATCCCTGCAGAAGACTTGTCGTTTCTAGAGAGGTGGAACATGAATCGTTGCAGTTGTAGCCCATATGCCGGACCCGGTTTCAGAGTTGAAAAGATGGGTCGAAGGCTTTGTATCTCAGAGGGCCTATTCTGAACATTCTTGGATGGAGCTATCAAAGGGTCGATGGGATGCTCGCAACCACGGTAAATTTCTGGTCTCTAATTGTTTGTTGTTTCAATCTTTTCTCAACTAACCTGTCTTCCATTCTTTTGAGGTCTCACAAAGGATGTTGATCACGCTCAACTATGTCTTGTAGAAGACTAAGCGGGCGTTGCAAATATAATCCT
>ML325911.1:0-26388 GCA_005239505.1 Nicotiana paniculata | reverse complement strand
GCCTGCACCTCGGAACCTGACAAATTTTACAAATTCCGGTTACCCATTCCGATACGAGTTCACCCATACTAAATCTATCCAATTCCGATATCATTTGGTGTTTCAAAACATGATTTTACATTTTTAAAGTTTTCTTTCAACACCCACAATTCCCTCATTCCAAAACACAAATTAAGTGATAAAAATAAGAACTAATTCATGAAATATAATTAATTATAGTGGAAGAACACTTACCCATTAGATTTGTGTGAAAAAACCATCAAAAATCGCCAAGATCCAAGCTCTAGAGGTCAAAGTATGATAAAAATGGTGAAACTCTCGATTTTGGAGTTTTATAATCTGCCCAGGTAATTAATGAATCACGATCGCGGGAAATTACATGCGATCGCGTAGAGATAAAATATTACTGACCCAAAACGTGATATGCGATCGCGAGTAGGATAATGCGATCACATAGAAGGGATTATTCCACTGCCCGCTTATACTACGCGATCACGGTTCATCGAATGCGATCACATTGAAGGACTGTGTGATGCCTAAAAGAAGGAACCAATGCGAATGCGGTTATACATTTGCGAACGCGGAGTATAAAATGTTATGGGGTATGCGATCGCGAGGCTTTCACTGCAAACGCGAAGAAGGAAAGAAATGGGCAGTTCCAAGTCACACTATGCGATCACGATTCTTGCTTTGCTGTCGCATAGAGGAAAACCAGAAGGCAGACTTCAGCAATGAAAATTTAAGGGGATTTGACCCGGAACTTATCCGAAACCCATCTGAGGCCCCCCGGGATCCTGTCTAAAAGCACGAACAAGTCTTATAACTTAACACGGACTCGCTCGAGGTTTCAAATCACATAAAACAACACTAAAACGATGAATCAAACCAAAAATCAATGAAATTCCTCAAAACTTTTTTAAACATCAAATTTTGCATTTTTGACCTGAATCACGTCAAATCAAGTCCGTTTATTACCAAACTTCACAGATAACACATATAAATCATATCGGACCTGTACCAGGCTCCGAAACCAAGATACGAGCCCGATACCACAGGTTTCACATCAAATTTTATTTTTAAAAACCTTTATATTTTTCAGAAAACAATTTTCTTTCAAAATTCATTTCTCGGACTTGGGACCTTGGAATTCGATTCCGGGCATACACCCAAGTCCCATATTTTCCTACGGACCCTCCGGGACCGTCAAATCACGAATCCAGGTTCGTTTACCAAAAATATTGACCAAAGTCAACTTTATTCAAATTTCAACACAAAAATATCATTTTTATCAATTTTTCACATAAAGGCTTCCCGGGCTACACGCCCGGGCTGCGCATGCAAATCGAGGTGAGATAGAAGGAGGTTTTCACGACCTCGGAACATAGAATTAGCTAGAAAAATACGGGATGACCTTTTGGGTCATCACATTCTCCCCCTCTTAAACAAAAGTTCGTCCTCGAACGTGCCAAGATTCTCCTTGAACTCATCCAATCGCTGATGGTATACTTCCAACACATAGCCGCGGGTGATCCCATGTCACCCCAACCCACATACGCCCGATGAAACAATCACAACCGCAATATAGCCTTCACATCACCACCGACAAGTCTCATATCTCTACTTCTCACCCTCTACTCATTTACAAAAGACCCAATTCTAAATCCATATCCGGCATTAGCCTCAATCAGCTGCATCGACTCATGACTACACCCACAAGGCACGACCACACAACATAGTACACCACACATAGAATCATATAACACTTTTGATTACAATAGTTGCCCGAAATCAACTCGACATTGGCAATTAGCCCCACATCTTAAAGAACTCTGTTTCCAAGCCACGTAGTACTGATAATGATGCAATAAACACGAAGACCTCATTTTTTAAACACCCGAGTCACCAGCCACAACTGACACCACCGGGGACACATCCCGCAAACTAAACTAAAGAAACATATAACGAAATGACTGAATATGAAAATAGAAACATATAAAGGAACTATCAAACAAGCCCATAGGCATAACTCTCTATCAATTCCGACTTACCAAAAGCAATATAACAAGGAGGAAGCAAAGTATATAAACAAATCACAAGGATGCCATCCTGATCAAATTTCCACTGCGGAATTCAACCCAGTCCAAACGTATCGAATCACAAATATCACGAGGACCTCGTCCTCAACTCTGAATCACATACCAAAAATATATTATACCAGTTGAAATTCCTCCACTAATTCATCTCAGCTGGTAAAATCATAACGCTAGCTGATCTAACATCTCGATGGAGTATCAAATCACAACTCGTAAACAAAATACTCAGGAAAATCACATAAAGCATACCACGAAGAATAACAAGGACTCACTTCCAGTTTCACCACTATCAAGTATGAAATAAACAACGATAGACACGGGCTACAACTCATAGAATCTCCCAACAGGAGCAAACACACAAAATGGAGTGTAAAACATGGAACTCACTCATAAATGAAACAACAAATAAAGGAACTCGTCCCGACCAACAGAACTATAATGAAATACAATTGGTGCCCCTCTGTAACACATCAAAACATACCTGGTGATGATAGCTGGCACAACGGCCTCTGTTTTACTATATGAAACACATTAAGGGGTCAGGTCTCCCCCTCTTAGGCGCCCTCTATTCACCTGAATATCCTGCTACCATACACCTACCAGAATCCTGGAACAATCTCTCACCCTGTGGCTAATATCTCCACACTGAAAATAATCTCTCTAGTGACATGGCTGTGGAAAACACACAATACAAATCCTCTAAGACCCATGAGTACCTGAAATCCCATGCGAAGCTGGTAATGCAAACTGATATGGTTGACCCACAAAACTTCTACCATGTCGTACCTTGCCTCCATAATACCGACCAGTAGATTCCTCCGATATACGAGGCCTCATTGCCTCCCTAGACTCTCTCTCCATGATCTCGTCTGTCCTCTAACTCCCGGTCCCACGTGCGCTCTAACCGGCGAGCGATCCCTACTACCTGCTGAAACGAGGCATCCTACCCTAACTCTCGAGTCCCGCTGAATCGAATATCATGCCTGAATCTTCCAAATGACCCTACAGACTCATCTCTTAACTGAAGCAACCAAGCGAAGTGCATATCTGGCCAACTCGCTGAATCTAACGGCATACTCCAATAGTGACATAGCGCCCTGACGCAACTGCTCAAACCCCACGCCGTACATCCCGAAGGAACTGAGGTGCAACCTCTCTCAAAGAATCTCCAAAATACTGAATCCATGCTAGTAAAGCTAACTCGGCCCGGTTACCCCAACTCATATGCCTCCACCACTGATCAACCCACTACTATGAACCTGAGACGTGACAAAAGCAATCCTGCTCGTCTCCACAATACCCGAAGCACGAAGAATACAGTGACACTCCTTCAGGAAACCCTGGGCACCATCTGCCGCCAATCCACCGAAAGATAGAAGGGTGATACTTTTTGTACCTCTCAAGTCCAAGTTATTCTTTCTCAGAGGCTACTATCCTAAGCATGGGCTGAACTGAAACCACATGTCGTGCTGCCATAACAACTGGAACCTGACCAATATGATCTCGCTACCCTGGAGTGTAGACGGTGGGAGTCTGAACTCCTCCGCTGATCTGTGAAGCAACTGGTGCACTAGAATCAACCCTGCCTGAGTTAATGTACCACTTACACTCAAAACTGCGCTCAGGTCTCCTGAAGTCCGGGGTTGCAACAGGCACCCCCAGTACCTGTCCCCCAATTAGAACTATTGGCGACTCCTCAACAGCTGCTCTGGTAGGCATCTTAACTGCGGCACGTGCTCCTCGTTGGCCTCTGTCTCTGACCCTTGCGACACTTGCTTCGGGGTAACATCATCAGGAACCGCCGTTCGTGTCCCCACCATCGGTGAGAGAATGGAACGATAATTTCAAACTTCAAGATCAATAAACTTGCACGATAGGAATGAAGGAAGTGAACTTTTACTAATAGTTCCATAGCCTCTCGAAGATAAGTACATACGTCTCCATACTGATCCACAACACTCTACTAAACTCGCTTATGACTTGTAGCACCTATGAACCTAGAGCTCTGATACCAACTTGTCACGACCCAAATTTCCCTTCGTTAGGTATCGTGATGGCACCTAGTCTTAGGGACTAGGTAAGCCTTACAGTTACTGAATAACAACAATAATGAAAGGACAACTAACAGTCTCGATATAGAATCTCAACAGAATGTACAAACTTTCCCAAAATCGGTAATACAAGTCATAAGCTCTTCGAATCTTCTACAACTTCTAAGTACAACTGTTTGGAAATAAATACAATAGTGTATGAATAATAAATACAAAGAAGGTGACTCCGATGCCTGCAAACACAGCAGCAGGTTACCTTGAGTCTCCTCGGCAATCATCCACACAGCTACTACAATATATACCTGGATCTGCACACAAAAATGTACAGAAGTGTAGTATGAGCACACCAAAGCGGTTCCCAGTAAGTATCAAGACTAACCTCAGTGGAGTAGTGACTAGGACTAGTCAAGACATCACTGGTCTACAAAATAAATAACATGAATATGGAAATGAACGAACGTTATATCTATCTAAGACTTCATGGAATAATTCACAACAATGACAATATAAAACAGAAGGAAATTACAGAAATCAATCACGAAACAACACGAAAATACACAGAAAGATGGACAGCAAAACAAGCCAAATCGAAAGGAAACACAATATAATAGAGAGCACCAATAACTCAACTCCACGTCGGATTGTTCACATCGGGCCTTAGCCATTAAAATTCATAACTGGTAGAAATCTTTAAACAGCAGTTCGTATGAAAAACTTTTGCTAATAAAAATCGTTTTAGTATGGAAGAGTTTCCTTTGAAAACATACTTTCTCCAAAAGTAGATATAAGTATATTTAATAGAGAAAATTACGTAAAATATAGTTTCCTTCAAAATACGAAACTTCCCAAAGATGATTCCCTAATAAATGACTTCCAATTATCATTTTAGGCAAGACTAGTGCTTTTCAAATATACCTTCGATGTAAAAGCCATTCAAATATAATCATTTCAAAACCATTGTTTTTTCAATAAAATCCCTTGATCAAAATCTCCTCAAGATTTATCCACCGAAACTCAGTCCGTAACTCAGAAATTGCCATGCAGTACAGGAGGAATATCAAATCTTGCCAATAAATGCAGTAAATAGCAAACAGGAACAATGGAAATAATAATGCATAAATATGGCACGAAATGTCCCCTCGTGCTAAAATAACATAAACACGGCACGGAATGTCCCCTCGTGCTAAATAACATAAACATGGCACATAATGTCCCCTCGTGCTAATATAACATAACATGGCACAGAATGTCCCCTCGTGCTAACATAACATAACATGGCACAAAATATCCCCTCGTGCTAAATAACATAAACAACAATTTAACAAGAGAAATCAACAATAAGAACCGTAAATCACAACATCCCAGCAAGAGAGGCAACGACGCAAACAGTATCATCAACAGTATAAAAAACAATAGAAATCATACCATCCCGGCAAGGGAGTCAACAATAAAAATAATATCATTAACAACATAAACGGTAATAGAAACCATAACATCCCGGCAAGGGAGTCAACAAGGCAAACAACATCATCAACAACGGAATAATAAGAGAAATCACACAATCCCGGCAAGGGAAACAGTCATAACCAATCTCACCTAAACAGTTAACTTTACGGGATAAACTCAACTTCAACAAGGGCCCAGTAATAGGCAACATCAAGGAAATACCAATAATATAAATGTCTAACAATTAGGCCTAAGTAGTGTTGACACCCAATTTTGTCCCTCCTTTCTTTCAAATTATTTATTTAAGCTTCTAATATCACTAATAACGTAAGAATAGTCATTTTACCATTTTTAGCACAAACTAGACCTAATTATAATTATTATTTACTTAATATCACTATTACTAGTACTATTATTGTTACTACTACTACTACCATTATTGTTACTATTATTGTTGTTATTATAATTATTTTTTTTTTTTTTTTTTTTTTTTTTTTTTTTATTATTATTATTATTATTACTTCGTTCATTCTTATCGCTTTTTGTGAAAAAATATAATTTTCCTATATTTAGTTAAATAGTAATGTTTCTTTAATTTTACGATTTATAAATATTTGTCCGTCAACATTAGAGTTTTATAGTTATCAATTAGTGTAATTGATATTTTATATGCTAATATTATATAGTATTATATAATATAATTATTAAAATTAGACGCCTAAAAAAATATACAAGGAAGAAGAAAAATGTTCAGCAATTTCAGGCCCAATTCGGCCAAGTCTTATGCCCCATACCCGCCTAACCTCAGCCCAACTGGCCCAACACCCTTTTAAATATTTTAATCTCTAATTTCTAACCAAGTAAGAAAACACAGCAGCGCTTCATATCTCCTTCTCCCTCGTACCATTTTTGCGTCAATGTCAGCCGAGTTTCAGCCATGGCCAGGTTTTGTCCGGTCAATTTCGAGTAAGTTTTGTCTCTATTTTGTATCCCGTGACTCCTTATCTCATAAGCCTGTCCTTGAGTAGATTTGGTCAAAGCAAAAGGCCAAACAACTTTTTTGAGAAATCATATTTTCTTCTGAACAAGGAGGATTAGTTTCAGAGTGCTTAAACGGCCCCTTGACCGTCTGAAATTTGAAATCGCGCTCAATTTTCATCCAAAACCCTAGACTATTTCCCTATAAATGCTACTATTTTCTACAAATGGAGGAGGTTTTTCAGCCGCTGACTTCACCTTTCGAAATCAGAACTCGGAGCTGCCCCTAACCCCTCTCTTCAGCCGCCATCGCTCCCTTGCTCGAAACTTACTAAAAATTTCAGCTTTTTCTTCATCTATTTATTCCTTTGTTTGACTCTCTTAAGCAGAGAGAGAGGTGTATTTTCATTTCCAGTGACTAGCCGCTGTCGAGAGTAACAAGTTCGAGATTGTACTTCGATCGGATATAAGGCTCAACCCCAGTTCACTGCGTCGCACAAGGTCAGTGATTTTTCTCACTTTTTGATTCCGCGGGTCTAAGCATGTTTATGATCTGCATATATTGAAAAAATTGTTGTTACTTTGCTCTTTTTTTTACATATTTAAAGCGCGTATCATTAACCTCTAATATAATTAATCTGAGCCATTATTCTGTGTTTGTTGTTTGTTCGGAATCTGAGCCGTCAATATATTAGCAATCATGCCTAGAACTTCTGCATTTTAAGCTAAGGCGTCAATTGATAGCATGTCCATATGTATTCCCAATTGTGTCGTGATTATCTCTTTAAAATGGTTAAGACGCTAGTGTTAGAACTTATAATAATTGTTCTAAAAGTATATGATACGGTTGTCTGTCCCATGAGATTTGAAACTGATTAGGGCAGTAGTCATCATCAAAATTATTTAACTAGATGTTATATCTTAGGAATTCAGTTACGTCCTAATGTTAACAAACTATACAAATTCTGTATGTTCTTTCGCGTCTGACATATGAAATCCTACGTTTTTCTTTAAAGTATTAATAGTTTGAAACAATTTGTCAGTAACTCTTTTATCTCTTAGGTCCTAGTTTTATTTCCCGCAGATTTGAAACAGATGCTTTGTCTTGTCGTAAAATATGATTTACAGTTTATTCTTTCTTGAAGAAATTATGACTTAAGGGCTGTTTGTATGTGCGAATCGTGAGAAATCATAGATTCTGACTATGTATTTCTCAAGCAGAAAATAGGATGTTGGCTGAGTGTTCATGCTAATATGCGTCTGCCAATTGC
The DNA here is from genome assembly GCA_005239505.1 of Nicotiana paniculata. Classification (NCBI taxonomy): domain Eukaryota; kingdom Viridiplantae; phylum Streptophyta; class Magnoliopsida; order Solanales; family Solanaceae; genus Nicotiana; species Nicotiana paniculata. Next base: position 18,549 of record ML325911.1, on the reverse strand, counting down.
TACTTTAGTTGCTACCCTATACCTTCATTTTAAACATCACTAGTTTTAGTTTGCTTAAAATCTGTTTCGTCGTTCGACATTTACTAAGTCGAGACTTTCTCCTCTCTGTATGACTTAACAACTATGCTAAATACTCTTTTCATGAGTAAAATATGTGTCTTAAGTTTACTGCACAGTTTATGGAAGGGATAATATTATAATATTAGCTAGCTACTTATTTAACTTTAATGCTCCATTTGAATAGCTTCTTGATGGAACATTATATGAAGTTTGCTATTTAATTGTTGTGCAAGCGTTGCCCATATGTGTATATATTCTTCTGTGAGCATGCCCATGTGTGTCCATATAGATAGTGTTAACTTATGTGCTAAACCAGTGAATTTTAAGTTTGGTTAACCATAAGAAGCATCATAATGAAGGTGTTTTCTTTTACAACTAGATTGCTATTTTTTTTTTTTAAAAAAAAACTATGTCCGTTTTGCTAAGCGTGAGTCTTTAGATATATATATAAGTGAGTTAATAGCTGGAATTAAGTTGACAATTTGATGCCTAATGACCATCTTCACAAGGTTAAGTTTGAATGTGATTCCACATTTTCTTTGAAAGTACATTGTGTTAGTTACAACTTTCTTTTATATCTATATGGCAGAAGAAGTTAGCCATGACTTTAAGGTCTTAAATGAACAGATAGCATTGTTATGTGTGATACATGTCCCTTAAGTTATAATTCCTCAACGTTAAAGAGTAGTTGTCGAAGGCGGTAATTAGTTAAAATGATTCACGAGGTAACTCAAAGCATGTTTAGGATATAGCTCATTTTTTCTAAGGTTCTTTGTGAGTTTACTTAGCTCTGTAGTGTTCAATTGTTATTATCTTCCCTCTTTTCTTTTTATATCTGCAGTACTATGCCAATATACAATGAAATTGTTCGAGAATCTTTTACTCCCCTTTTCTTTGCATGTCATACATCAGAGCAACGGAGAGTCTTTATGCGAGACTCAACGCATCCGCCACCACGACCACTTGGAATCTGTTAGCATTGTGTTATCCCCCAGATCGCTGCATATAAATGGCAGCCAGATGAAAATTCATCTGAACAACACTATATTTCATTTCGTTAAATGTTCTGTTCTATTTTGTAACCTGGAACGCATTTATAATAATTGGGAGTCGCCTTTAAATTGTAGTAATTTGGGATGACGTAGAGTTGGAGGAATTGCGGTTTATCTTAAAATATTTATAGTAATATTTTGGTCAGTTTTTAAATTTTCATGAACAGGATTCCTTTTAAATTTGATTTCAAGTTTGAGTTAGGAATCTATCGAGCTTTTTGAATCTGAATTTTGGGTCCAAAGCTTTCTTAAAACTAACCAAGTATTTTAAAATGCCTTAACATTTCTATTTTTATTAAGTCGAAGAAGTTTAGATGCAGGAATTTGCATACATATTTATCTCACTTTCATTGTTTAATCAATCTTGAAAAGAAAGGGGAATCAATTGAGTTTGACTAATGTTTTTACAATCAAAGCTCAGCTACCGTTTTTGGTAGAAATTAACTAACCAAAATATTATAGTTATAAGTTCTTTCCTCCAAGTACTTACAATATACTTAACCATTTTTAAGTCTTCTAATGAATTAATATAAGGGTATAACCCTTAGGTTATTTAATACCGATATCATTTAATAATATATTCAGCTATGAATTCATTTTCTCCAAATACTTGCAATCAACTAAATCATTTTTTAAGTAAGTCCTTTTATTGAATAACCTAAGTTTAGCCGATTAATCGTAATTAGCGGATCATATAGGGTGCCTTAACAACCTTTCTTATAAGATTAATTAGAACCCTTACCTAGAATTTCTAAGATTAAGTAGACCATAAAAACAAAGTAACTTTAAGCATTATTTAGCTAAAATTGGTGTCCTTATTCACCGTTAAAATAATTAGGTGGCGACTCTCTTAATTAATTAAGCCTCAGAGTTACCAATATGTTATACTCTAGTTTGACTGTGTTAAAATGGGGTATAACAAGTAGCACTTAAGGGAATATCATATAAATCACAATGTACTCACGGGCATGCTTGTATCACGACACAAATTTCTCTTCGTTGGGTATCGTGATGACACATAGTCCTAGAGACTAGGTAAGCATAACAACAATAAATAAAGGAACTAACAATCTCGATAAGGAACCTTGACGAAATTTACAATGTTTTTCCCAAAACCGGTAATACAAGTCATAAGCTCTACGAATCTTCTACGACTTCTAAATAGAACTGTTTGGAAATAAATACTTCAGTGTATGAATAATAGTACAAAGAAGGTGACTCTGAAGCCTGTGAATGCAGCAACAGGTTACCTTGAGTCTCCTCAGCAATCATCCGCAGTTACTATCAATCAATATTTGGATCTGCGCAACAAAAATGCACAGAAGAGTAGCATGAGCACACCACAGCGGTGCCCAGTAAGTATCAAGACTAACCTCAGTGGCGTAGTGACGAGGACTAGTCAAGACACTACTGGTCTACAAAATAAATAACATGAATATAGAAACATACTGAACGTTACATCTATCCAAGACTTCACAGAATAATTTACAACAATGACAATATAAAGCGGAAGGAAATTACAAAAATTAATCACGAAACAACACAAAAAAAAAAACACAGAAAGATGGACAACAAACAAGCCATGCCGTGAGGAAACACAATACAATAAAGAACACCAATAACTCAACTCTATGTCGATTTGTCCACATAAGGCCTTAGCCATTAAAATCCATAAACTGATGGGAATCTTTAAATAGCAGTTCATATGAAAAACTTTTGCAATAAAATCATTTTAGTATGGAACAGTTTCCTTTGAAAACATACTTTCTCCAAAAGTAGATATAAGTGTATTTGATAGAGAGAATCACGTGAAACATAGCTTCTTTCAAAATACGAAACTTCCAAAGATACTTTTTCAATAAATGACTTCCAAATATCATTTTAGGCAAGACTAGTGCTTTTCAAATATACCTTCGATGTAAAAGTCATTCAAACATAATCATTTCGAAACCATTGCTTTTTCAATAAAACTCCTCAGTAAAATCTCAAAATCATAATCTCCTCAAGGTAAACCTATCATAATTCAGTCCGTAACTCAAAACTTGTCATGCAATGCAGGAGGAACATCAAGTCTTGTCAATGAATGTAGTAAGAGATCAGTATGAATATCCGAATCAAAACAACGGAATATTAACTCTTAACCATATGTAGTAAAATTCAACAGGAACACGGAAACGAAATGCAAAGACAAGTGCACGGCATCACCCTTCGTGCTTTTACTCTCTTCCTCACAATGCAATGAATGAAATGAATACACGGCATCATCCTTCGTGCTTTACTCTCATCCTCACAGAAATAAGTATAGTAATTATCAAATAGAACAATGGAAACAATAATGCAAACATAAGTGCACGACATCACCCTTCGTGCTTTTACTCTCATCCTCACAATGCAATAAATAAATGAAAGGGCACGGCATGTTCCTTCGTGCTTTTAAATGTAAAGATCATGGCACGACATTACCGTTTGTGCTTTTACTCTCTTCCTCACAATTCAATGTGTAAATGAAAGCAATATAAATCATGGCACGGCATCACCCTTCGTGCTTTTATTCTCTTCCTCACAATGCAATGTGTAAATGAAAGCAATATAAATCATGGCACGGCATCACCCTTCGTGCTTTTACTCTCTTCCTCACAATGCAATGAATGAAATGAATACACGATATCACCCTTCGTTCTTTACACTCTTCCTCACCCAAACAATAACAAAAACAACAGTTTGTCAAGGAAAGTCAGCAATAAGAGCCATAAATCACAACATCCCGGCAAGGGAGTCAACAACGCAATCAATATCATTAACAACACAAATGATAATAGAAATCATAACATCCCGGCAAGGGAGTCAACAACGCAATCAATATCATTAACAACACAAATGATAATAGAAATCATAACATCCCGGCAAGGGAGTCAACAACGCAATCAATATCATTAACAACACAAATGATAATAGAAATCATAACATCCCGGCAAGGGAATCAACAATGAAAATAACATTATCCCGGCAAGAAAAACAACTATAACCAATCTCGCCTAAACAATTAAATTTACAGAATAAAACTCAGCTCAAATAAAGGCCCAGTAATAGGTAACATCAAGAAAATACCAACAACATAAATATTTATCAACTAGAACCAAGTAGCACATAAGGGAAAAGTCATATAAATAACAATGTAAGACTCACGGGCATGCTTGAATCCAACGAACGCATGTTCTAACTACAACTAACCAACTATAAAGCTAGATAACACTAATATAGTCAATTTGGCAGTTGTAGGAAGCAAATATAGCATGAAAATAATAACGGTAAATTATTCGGTTAAGTCAATTAAGATCAAATAGCCAACAAAGGAATCCAAAAGCAAGTAATTCTAATTTAAGCAGGAAATGATGAAGTTAACCACCAAGGACTCAAATGTACCAATTACAATTCACACACGGTAACATAAGAACCTACGAACCCTAGAAGGCCAGTCTATTAGAAAATAAGTCCAAGTACGACTCGTCACCTCGCATACACGGACTGCAAACAACAAAGAAGACTCAATCCTAAGGGGTAGTTCCCCAACACAAGGTTAGGCAAGATACTTACCTCAAAGACGACAATCGAATACCCAAAAGTGAACTTCTCGGGCAGAAAGACCTCCTGAGGGATCAAAATCAACTAAGACAACTTCAAAACACACATAACACGTATAAGGAATGATTCCGAATAATAAAGTTTCAATCTTGCAAATTTATAAAAAATCGACCCAAAAGTCGACCCCCAGGCCCGCACCTCGGAACCCGACAAATTTTTACAAATTCCGATTACCCATTCCGATACGAGTTCACCCTTACTAAATTTATCCAATTCCGATAACAATTGGTCATTCGAATCATGAATTTTCATTTTTGAAGCTTTCTTTCAAAACCCACAATCCCCTCAACCCAAAACACAATTTAAATGATAAAAAAAAGAACTAATTCATAAATATATTTAATTCTAGTGGAAGAACACTTACCCATTCGATTTGTGTGAAAATCTCTTAAGGAATCGCCCAAAATCGAGTTCTAGAAGTCAAAATATGTTTAAAATGGTGAAACCCCCGATTTTGGAAACTTATAATCTGCCCAGGCTTTTAAAACATCGCGATTGCGGGGATCGAGGTGTGATCGCGTAGAAGGAAAACGAAGCTGGCTCAAAATGCTCTACGCGATTGCGGAACAGCTTATGCGATCGCGTATAAGGAGTAAGTCGGCTTCTGTGATTGCAGACCAACTATTGCGATCGCAGTGAAGGAAATTACTGGGCGAGTCAAACACTCTATGCGATCGCGGATCCTTCTATGCGATCGCATAGAAGGAAACCAGTTGATAGTTTTCAGCAGTTCAAAATAGGGAAAATGGACCCGGAACCCATCTGAAATACACCCGCGGCCCCCGGGACCCCGTCTAACCACACACACAAGTCATATAAGCTAACACGGACTCGCTCGAGGTTTCAAAACACATAAAATAACACTAAAACGACAAATCAAACCTAAAATCAATGAAATTCCTCAAAACTTTTTTAAACATCAAATTTTGCATTTTTGGCCCGAATCACGTCAATCTAAGTCCGTTTATTTCCAAATTTCACAAATAACACATATAAAACATATTGAACTTGTTCCGGGCTCCGAAACCAAGATACGGGCCCGATACCACAGGTTTCACCTCAAATTTTATTTTCAAAAGCCTTTATATATTTCAGAAAATAATTTTCTTTAAAAATTTATTTCTCGGACTTGGGACCTCGGAATTCGATTCCGGCATACGCCCAAGTCCCATATTTTCCAACGGACCCTACGGGACCGTCAAATCCCGGATCCGGGTCCATTTACCAAAAATGTTGACCGAAGTCAACTTTATTCAAATTTCTAACACAAAAATTATCATTTTATCAATTTTCACCTAAAGGCTTCCCGGCTACACGCCCGGGCTGCGCACGCAAATCAAGGTAAAATAGAAGGAGGTTTTCACGATCTCGGAACATAGAATTAGCTAGAAATATACGGGATGACCTTTTGGGTCATCACAACTTGACTCCAATGAATAGATGCTCCAACTACGGCTAGTCAACTATAAGGCTAGATGACACTAATTATAGTCAATTAGGCAAGCTAGGAAGAAAATATAGATTGATGATAAGAGAAGTAGAATATTCAGTTAAGTCAAGTAAGTCAAATAGCCAACGAAGGAATTCAAAAACAAGTAATTCTAATTTAAAGAGAAAGGGATGAAATTAAAAACCAAGGATTCCAATGTAAGAATTACAACTCATACACAGGTAACATAAGAAACTACGAATCCTAAAAGGCCAATCTATTAGCAAATAATTCTGAGTATGCACTCTTCACCTCGTATACACGGACTACAATCAACAAAGAAGGCTCAATCCTAAGGGGTAGTTCCCCCACACAAGGTTAGGCAAGATACTTACCTCAAAGACGACAACCCGATACTCAAAAATAGACTTCTCGGGTGGGAAGAGCTCTGGACGGCTCAAAATCAACTAAAAAAACTTCAAAAATACATATAAAACGTATAAGGAACTATTCCGAATAATAAATTTACAAAATTATAAAAATCGACCCAAAAGTCGACCCCCGTCCCGCACCTCAGAACCCTACAAATTTTACAAATTCCGTTTACCCATTCCGATACAAGTTCACCCATACTAAATCTATCCAATTCCGATATCATTTGGTCTTTCAAAACATGATTTTACATTTTTGAAGTTTTTTTTCAAAACCCACAACTCCCTCAACCCAAAACACAAACTAAATGATAAAAATAAGAACTAATTCATGAAATATAATTAATTATAGTGGAAGAACACTTACCCATTAGATTTGTGTGGAAAACCCATCAAAAATCGCCAAGATCCAAGCTCTAGAGGTCAAAGTATGATAAAAATGGTGAAACTCTCGATTTTGGAGTTTTATAATCTGCCCAGGTAATTCGGGAAATTACATGCGATCACGTAGAGATAAAATATTACTGACCCAAAACTTCATATGCGATCGCGAGTAGGATAATGCGATCGCATAGAAGGGATTATGCCACTGCCCGATTATACTACCGCGATCGCATTGAAGGACTGTGTGATGCCTAAAAGAAGGAACCTATGCGAACGCAGTTATACATATGCGAACGCGGAGTATAAAATGTTATGGGGTATGCGATCGCGAGGCTTTCACTGCGATTGCAATTGTTGCTTTGCTGTCGCATAGAGGAAAACCAGAAGGCAGACTTCAGTAGTGAAAATTTAAGGGGATTTGACTTGGAACCTATCTGAAACCCACTCGAGGCCCCCCGGGACCCCGTCTAAAAGCACGAACAAGTCTTATAACCTAACACGGACTCGCTCGAGGTTTCAAATCACATAAAACAACACTAAAACGATGAATCAAACAAAAAATCAATGAAATTCCTCAAAACTTCTTTAAACATCAAATTTTGCATTTTTGACCCGAATCACGTCAAACCAAGTCCGTTTATTACCAAACTTCACAGATAACACATATAAATCATATCGAACCTGTACCAGGCTCCGAAACCAAGATACGAGCCCGATACCACAAGTTTCACGTCAAATTTCATTTTCAAAAACCTTTATATTTTTCAGAAAATAATTTTCTTTAAAAATTCATTTCTCGGACTTGGGGCCTCGGAATTCGATTCTGGGCACTCCTAAGTCCCATAATTTCCTACGGACCCTTCAAGATCGTCAAATCACGTATCCGAGTCCGTTTACCAAAAATGTTGACCAAAGTCAACTTTATTCAAATCTCAACACAAAAATATCATTTTTATCTGTTTTTCACATAAAGTCTTCTCGGGCTACACGCCTGGGCTGCGCATGCAGTAAATAGCAAACAGGAACAACGGAAATAATGATGCATAAATACGACACGGAATATCTCCTCGTGCTAAATTAACATAAACACGGCACGGAATGTCCCCTCGTGCTAAATAACATAAACACGGCACGTAATGTCTCCTCGTGCTAAATAACATAAATAAGGCACGGAATGTCCCCTCGTGCTAACATAACATAACATGGCACGGAATGTCCCCTCGTGCTAACATAACATTACATGGCACGGAATGTCCCCTCGTGCTAAATAACATAAACAACAATTTAACAAGGGAAATCAACAATAAGAACCATAAATCAAAACATCCCTCCAAGGTAGTCAACGACGCAAATAGTATCATCAACAGTATAAACAACAATAGAAATCATACCATCCCGACAAGGGAGTCAACAATGAAAACAATATCATTAAAAACATAAACGCTAATAGAAACCATAACATCCCGGCAAGGGAGTCAACAAAGCAAACAACATCATCAACAACGGAATAATAAGAGAAATCACACAATCCCGGCAAGGGAAACAACTATAACCAACCTCACCTAAACAGTTAACTTCACGGAATAAACTCAACTTCAACAAGGGCCCAGTAATAGGCAACATCAAGGAAATACCAAAAACATAAATGTCTAACAATTAGGCCTAAGTAGCACTTAAGGTAATAGTAATATAAATCACAATATAAGACTCAGGGGCATGCTTGACTCCAATGAATAGATGTTTCAACTACGGCTAGTCAACTATAAGGCTAGATGACACTAATTATAGTCAATTAGGCAAGCTAGAAAGAAAATATAGCATGATGATAAGAGAAGTAGAATATTTAGTTAAGTCAAGTAAAGTCAAATAGCCAACGAAGGAATCTAAAAACAAGTAATTCTAATTTAAACAGGAAGGGATGAAATTAACAACCAAGGATTCCAATGTAACAATTACAACTCATACACATGTAACATAAGAACCTACGAATCCTATAAGGACAATCTATTAGCAAATAAGTCCGAGTACGCACTCGTCACCTCGTATACACGGACTACAATCAACAAAGAAGACTCAATCCTAAGGGGTAGTTCCCCCACATAAGGTTAGGTAAGATACTTACCTCAAAGTCGACAACCTGGTACTCAAAAATAGACTTCTCGGGCGGGAAGGCCTCCGGACGACTCAAAATCAACTAAAAAAACTTCAAAAATACATATAAAACGTATAGGGAACTATTCCGAATAATAAAGTTTCAATCTTTACAAAATTATAAAAATCGACCCAAAAGTCGACCCCCGGGCCCGCACCTCGGAACCCGACAAATTTTATAAATTCCGGTTACCTATTTCGATACAAATTCACCCATACTAAATCTATCCGATTCCGATATCATTTGGTCTTTCAAAACATGATTTTACGTTTTTGAAGTTTTCTTTCAAAACTCACAATTCCCTCAACCCAAAACACAAATTAAATGATAAAAATAAGAACTAATTCATGAAATATAATTAATTATATTGGAAGAACACTTACCCATTAGATTTGTGTGAAAAACCCATCAAAACTCACCAAGATCCGAGCTCTAGAGGTCAAAGTATGATCAAAATGGTGAAACTTTCGATTTTGGAGTTTTATAATATGCCTAGGTAATTAATGAATCGCGATCGCGGGAAATTACATGCGATCATTTAGAGATAAAATATTATTGACCCAAAACGTGATGTGCGATCGCGAGTAGGATAATGTGATCCCATAGAAGGGATTATGATCGCATTGAAGGACTGTATGATGCCTAAAAGAAGGAACCTATGCGAACGCGGTTATACATATGCGAACGCGAAGTATAAAATGTTATGGGGTATGCGATCGCGAGGCTTTCACTGCGAACGCGAAGAAGGAAAGAAATGGGCAGGTCCAAGCCACACTATGCGATCGCGATTGTTGCATTGCGATCGCATTGAGGAAAACCAGAAGGCAGACTTCTGTAGTGAAAATTTAAGGGGATTTGACCCGGAACCTATCCGAAACCCACCCGAGGCCCCCTGGGACCCCGTCTAAAAGCATGAACAAGTCTTATAACCTAACATGGACTCGCTCGAGGTTTCAAACAACATAAAACAACACTAAAACGATGAATCAAACCAAAAATCAATGAAATTCCTCAAAACTTCTTTATACATCAAATTTTGCATTTTTGGCCCCGAATCACGTCAAACCAAGTCCGTTTATTACCAAACTTCACAGATAACACATATAAATCATATAGAACTTGTACTAGGCTCCGGAACCAAGATACGAGCCCGATACCACAGGTTTCACACCAAATTTCATTTTCAAAAACCTTTATATTTTTCAGAAAATAATTTTCTTTAAAAATTCATTTCTCGGACTTGGGACCTCGGAATTCGATTCCTGGCATATGCCCAACTCCCATATTTTCCTACGGACCCTCCGGGACCGTCAAATCACGGATCAAGGTCCGTTCACGAAAAATGTTAACCAAAGACAACTTTATTCAAATTTCAACACAAAAAATATTATTTTTATCATTTTTTCACATAAAGGCTTCCCTGCAACACGCCCGGGCGACGCACGTAAATCTAGGTGAGATAAAAAAAGGTTTTCACGACCTCGAAACATAGAATTATCTAGAAAAATACGGGATGACCTTTTAGGCCATCACACATTGTCAAAGAGGAGTTAAACATTTCGAGGGTTGCAACCTGTTGCTGCAGTTATGGCTCCTAGAACACCTTCAAAAGGGCCAATATCTCCAAGAACTTCCACGAAGGTCTTGGAATGATCACATTGCTTTCCATCACCCCAATCGGGTGACTTACATTGCGGACAGATTTTCTCAGCCGGAAACTGCCAAGGAGTGGGTGGAATTCTTTGATAATCTGACCGAGGAATAGGTGAAATGGATGTTCAAGTGATTCCCGACGGACGAATTTATCATCAGATCCAGGGATGCACCACACTTAGTGCTGATCGGGTTGAGAGGTATATATCCATATGTTCCTCTCCGTGTGATGAGACAGGCATGCAAAAAACAAGTTGTACCAAGGGTTGCCAAGATAGGTCACTTCAGAGCGGATTTCCAGGACGACGACGTCTCCTACAAGTTCCAAGCTCAACATATGTGGCACTGTAAAATCATCATGGAGAAGAATACTATTGAACCAGACAGGTACCATGCAGGATGTTCACCTTTCTACCAGGCATGGCTGGAAGACAACTTGGACGAGATAGTGAGGTCGGGAATCAGCCGCGGCAATAGAATCATAGACGAGGATGCCGAGGCTCGGGTCAAGTACAACCGACTGAGCAAAAAGATTCGCGATTCCAAGAACAAGCACCGGGAAATACATGAGACCAACAAGAGGCTGATCGAGGAATGGAAAGAGATGGTTGTCCTCTCCAATAGGAAGCTGGAACATCTGGAGCGAGGTATAGTGGAGTTAGAAGGCAAAGTCATCAAAAGGATCGAGGATTTCCAGAACGTTGAGGGGAATGAAGGAGGACACCTGGCTAGAGCGTACCTACTGCTGGGACTGCGCGAGCCGGGGAACTTATTCTATGGAATCAAGAATATCGAATCTGGGGAAGGTCCTTCTGGGACCAAATAGGCTAGATTTACCTTTTTGCTTTCATAAATGTAATAAGGTCGGATGCCATTAGTGACTTATTTGTTATTTTCAATATCTTTTTTGGGATTCGTCTATCTATATTAATGAAATGAGGCATTTTGGTATCTAAGTTCTCCAAATGAACTTGTCTCTAGGCCTACCTCAGGCAAAACAATGCTCTCAAATTAAGGCGCGCATTTACGTTCCTGTAATATGTGTTTAAATGCTGCAAATACTTTCGTCATAACCCTCAATAACTTGTTACCTTTTGTTTTTATTTTATTTCTTTTGATTATTCCCCTTCCCCAAAGGTTGGTTCGTGCATTCGGGAATTATCAGCATACCATACAAGATCCATGGGCCCTCCACCTTCTCCTCCTAGTCCACCTAAAGTCAAAGGCAAAGGCAAGATGGAGGACTTGATCAACATCAGAAAGGAAAACACTACACCAGTTGAACACCTAGAGGCTTCGGACAGTCGGGGTACTCAGCTCCAGACTGATGTTGTGTCACAACTTGAGCAAAGGTTGCTGAAACTTCAAGGGGAACTTGAACATGTTCGGAACCTAGAAAACTTGTCCTTCTTGCTCAGCGTCCCAGACATTAGCCATCCAAATACTCAAACCTCTGCACCACCTCAGAATACACCCAACAAACAGAATCCTCCTGCAACTCACCACTATATAACTCCACCGCAAATCAAACCATCCCACCACAATACCAACAAAACACCTGCCACACTCCCCGAAACACCCCACACATCATTCCTGAACCACAAAACTCCACCAACGATCACCTCTATGATCGGGCACCAGGCTACCAGAATAACCCCATATACGTGGAGACGCTACCTCACTCCACTCAACCCATTTGTTACACACCGTAATCCAGTGAGAAGGTTATTCTTATCAGGAACTTGGCCGAAGAACTCAAGAAATTGACTAGCCGAGTTCAAGGCGTGGAAGGAGGTAAGGGGATCAAAGGATTGAATTATGAATATCTCAACATACAGCCTGATGTAGAATTATCGAAGGGTTACAAACCTCTCAAGTTCGAGATGTTCGACGGTACTGGTGATCCCAGGGTCCATCTGAGGACCTATTGTGACAAACTGGTCGGTGTTGGAAGAGACGAAAAGATTCGGACGAAATTGTTCATAAGGAGCCTCACAGGGGATGCCTTGTCTTGGTACATCAGCCAGGACTGCAAGAAGTGGCCTAATTGGGTGAGTATGGCCTCAGATTTCATGGACCGATTCAGGTTCAACATGGAAAATGTACCGGACATATTTTACATCCAGAATCTCAAGAAGAACCCACTGAAACCTTTCCCGATTATGCCACTCGTTGGAGGTCAGACGCGGCCAAGGTTAGGCCGACATTAGATGAAGAACATATGGACAAATTCTTCATCAGGGCACACGACCCGCAATATTATGAGAGACTGATGGTTATTCAAAATCGCAATTTTTCTGACATCATCAAGCTTAGGGAAAGAATTGAAGAAGGTATCAGGAGCAGAATGGTCAATAATTTTGAGGCACTACAAGCCACCAACAAAGCACTGCAGTCCGGTGGAATATTCAAGAAGAAATACGTAGGAGCGGTAATGGTTGCACAGTGGCCCAAATCTTCACTAACATATCAAACCTCTCCACTTGCATACCAAGCACCCCCACCCACATATCAGCCAACACCTCCATCCATATATCAGCCATCACCTCTACCCACATATCAACCCACTTCTCCTAGATATTCCCAACCAGCCACTGCCTATCACACATACAACTCCCAACCGTCTCACTTTCAGTCATCTCCAGCTCGCCAAAATTTCCAAGACCTTGACCAAACTTTGACTGCAGGCTACCCAAACAATATACCGCCATTGCCGAGCCCATTGACCAGCTGTATGAAAGGTTGGAAGTTGTTGGTTACGTTACCTCTATCCCTTTAGTGACCATAGAGAATCCATCACAATGGGTCAATCCGAACAAAACCTATGCATACCATTCCGGCATGAAAGGACATACCATCGATGAATGCTGCTCGTTGAAGGATAAGATCCAGGCTCTGATCGACAACAAAATCATCCAAGCTAAGGAAGTTGCTCCTAATGTTTGCAATAACCCACTCCCCGATCACAGGGGTAGAGGCGTCAATGTGATAGAAATAGATGAAGAATGGGACCCAGAGGGATCAATCGGGCTGATCAAAGAAGGTGACGATCCAAGAAATCAGTGGTTACTCTCAACCCCATCTACAGCTGCCAGACTATCCCGGTAATTGAAGGTAGAAGAAGGCTTGGTGGAGAAACTTACCACCACATCGAACAGGTCAACGCAATAGACAAGGATAAGTGGTGGAGTAGTAATATTGAAATCATAATGAATTGGAGCGGATACGAACCTGGCAAGGGTCTCGGTAAGAATCTTCAAGACATTTCCAAGCCAATACGGCTAAAGCACCACGACACTACCTTTGGCCTGGGCTACCAGTACACTTGGAAAGATTTTGATGACTGGATGCCACCATAACGCGATCCTTACTATCCATTGGAGCACCCCATACCGCATCCGAACAGACTTTCCAGCAAGCCGACGTCATAGGGGGACCAGAGGAGGAGGAAGCATTAGCAGCCTTAAGGAACTTATTCTTGGAAGACGAGGATATGGATTGTTGTGTCATCATTGAGGAGGAGGAGGAGGAGGAGGAGGAAGGCCCTACCATCCAAGCTGTGAGCAAGGGATCATTCCTCAGAAACTGGACTGTCAGACCATCCAGGGCCCGACGAGTCCCGGGGTAGCAATGCTGAACAACATTGTTTATTTTTTCTTTCCAAGAAAATGATTTCTCTTTCTTGAATTCATTTTTAAATAAAATTATCAATGTTCCGAAACCTTTGTTTAAATTATTGAGAATCGCTTTTATGTTTTAATGAATCCATATTTATTATTTTCCCCCTCATACTTTTACCTATACATCATTATTATTTCCTGTCTTGATGAACCAATGACTGTGACATGCAAGGAGACAACGTAACAAAAGGACAGTGATTTAGAAGAAGATATCATACCCGAGGAAATCGTCAGAAAAGTAGAGTACTTTGAGAACAAGCCTAAGTCTAATCTGGACGAGACCGAGGTAATCAACTTGGGAGATTCAGAGACTGTCAAAGAAACCCACATCAGCATCCACCTGTCACCGCCAGAGAAAGAACAGTATACACAATTCCTGAAGGAGTATGAAGACATATTTGCATGGTCGTACGATGATATGACCTGAATAAGTACATCTATCGTGGCTCACAAGTTGCCCACCAATCCAATATGCCCACCAGTGAAGCAGAAGCTCCAGAAGTTCAAGCCTGACATGAGTTTGAAAATCAAGGAGGAAGGCACCAAAAAAATCAATGCCAAGGTGCTTACATGGTTCACAGAGTGTTGACAGGAGGAGCTCTCATACTTGCAGAAATGGACGGCGAAGTCTGGCCAAAACCGATCAACTCATATGCAGTTAAACGATACTATGTGTAACTCTTTATGCTTTCTCAAATGATGTAAACTGAACTACGCCCAACCTGATTCCCGTTTAAGAGGGGATACGTAGGCAGCCCTATGGGTTCGGTCAGAAATCAATAAAAATTTTATTTTCCCCCACAATTGGAAACTGGGGCAGAATTTTGAGAAGGACCCTCAAAATTCTGAAGCAAGATCAGTCGATCGCAGCATGTACAACATTCAGAGACATCAATCCATCTAACTGTGGCAGAATTTAGAGGGGGACCCTCAAAATTCCATAGCAAAAGAGGTTTCAATGTCTCGGATCTTATCACGGTCGTCGGTTCATCTAAAATTCTTAAAGTACATTTTTACTATGTCTTTACAAAACTATGCATGATTGCTTGTAAGGTAACTCTGTTTAGCCAAACGCTACCCCGATGATGCAAACAGGATCATCAGACCAAGCAAAGCAAGACAAGTAAATCCAGCGGGGACACGAATCAACCTCCCCCATCTACAAAACTCACGATTTTTCTTTGGATGCAGGGACAAAGGATAGACATGCCGCAAATTTACAATCCTCACAACAATCGCGTTATCGAAATCTGCTACCAGCTAAGAAATTTTGCTACTATCTGCTATTCATTCTACTTTTTGCATAAGGCTAAACACTGCCTTCCCTTGCATAAGGATAATCTCTGCCTTCATCCTGCATGAGGTTAAGCTCTACCTCCCCCATTTTCATAAGGCTAATCTCTGCCTTCCCTTTGCATTTCGCTAATCTCTGTCCCGTTTGCATGGGACTAAGCCCTGTCCCGCATCTTGCATGAGACTAAGTTCTCTGTCCACCTTGCATGAGGTTAAGCTCTACCTCTGCATTCGCATAAGGATAATCTCTGCCTTCATTTGCATGGGACTAAGCCCTGTCCCGCATCTTGCATGAGACTAAGCTCTGTCTCCATACCTGCATGAGGCTAAGCTCTACCTCCGCATTCGCACAAGGCTAATCTCTCCTTCATTTGCGTGGGACTACTCCCTATCCCACATCTTGCATGAGACTAAGCTCTGTCTCCATACCTGCATGAGGCTAAGCTCTGCCTCCTCATTCGCACAAGGCTAATCTCTACCTTCATTTGCATGAGACTAAGCCCTGTCCCGCATCTTGCATGATACTAAGCTCTGTCTCCATACCTGCATGAGGCTAAGCTCTGCCTCCAATTTACATTCTTTTCATCGAGACTAAGCGATGTCTCTCCAACATTATCTACTTTGCTCTTGTTTCGGGCTAAGCTCTGCCCTCCACTTCACAAGACTAAGCTTTCTCTTGTTGACATCATATTATTGCATCTCATGGGCTGAAATATCGCCAACCTATCCAAAGGTGTCATAGTCTAAAGACATCATTCTTATAGCCGGAAGACACCATGTCATGGCCTGAGGATCTCTCTCGACTTGCATATCATTATTCAAAGGCGTCATAGTTAAGAGACACCATCCTCATGATCCGAGAACATCATTTCATGGCCTGCGAATCTCTTACCGAAAAATTCATGGCCCAGGACATCATGGTCTAACGACGTCATCCCTAACCGTCCGAAGACGACTTTCATAGTCCAAAAGGGAACCTCCATCATTTTTAAATTTCGGCACAATATATGCTTGTAGCCTCTTTGTTTGCAGGTGACCCGACAAGCAACTGCTATCCCAGCGGGAGCGATCTCGTTCCAGTTCCTTCAGTTATCTCAAAACCTGGCCTCTTACCATAACAAATCCTTCGCCTATCCCGAAACATTGTGTTCGTTCTTGTGATGACTTCATTGATATATTTTGCCGATGAATCCAGAACTACACACGGCTTGATTCCAGTAAAATCAGGGATATGTAGGCAGCTCAGAAGCCAGAGTGCGACCTAAATCTCTCAAACCGTTTTGCTCGATCAAAATTGACCATCATATCTTTACCCGACAACTCTTTCATCATTTTTGGGTAAAGAGGGGTAGCTGTTGATATCCAATTTTTACCAAAATAATTTTTTAATTGCATATATGTCTTCAAAATCATGCATTAGCATCAATTGGTATTTTTCATAATTTTTCATATTTTTATTAATTTGTCCAATATTTTATTTCTAATAAATAATCATAAAATTGCATCACGAAGGATCTCAAAAACCTTTTTTGGTTTAATTTACTATTTTATGGTCTTATTAAGTCCAATTATTCTATAAATAGCCAAATTAGCATCTTTTGGCTACAATTACAATACTTTGCAATTATAGCCCATGCATACATTTTTGTATTATTTTTTACCAGAAATTAGTCTTTTGTATTTTTAAATACTAAATAACTATTTTAAAATATTTCTATGCATGAAATTCATTTTTTTATAATTACTAATTCTTTTAACTAATTTATTTGGGGTATTTAACAAATAGCCATTATTTATTTCAATTTCAGCCTAATTAGCTAGCCCAAATACCCTTATGAATCAGCCCAATAAACCCAAGCCCAAACCTGCGATGACCTAAAAGGTCATCCCGCTAGCTAATTCTATGTTTCGAGAGTGTGAAAACCTCCTTCTATCCCCCCTCGATCTGCGTGCATACCCCGGGCGTGTAGCTGGGAAGCCTTTATGTGAAAAACTGATAAAAATAATAATTTTGTATTAGAAATTTGAATAAAGTTGACTTCGGTCAATATTTTTGGTAAACAAACCCGGACCCGTGATTTGATGGTCCCGGAGGGTCCGTAAGAAAATATGGGACTTGGGCGTATGCCCGGAATAGAATTCTGAGGTCCCAAATCCGAGAAATAAATTTTTTAAAGAAAATTATTTTCGGAAAAATTATAAAGGTTTTTGAAAATAAAATTTGAGGTGAAACCTGTGATATCGGGCTCATATCATGGTTCCGGAGCCCGGTACAGGTTCGATATGTCTTATATGTGCTATCTGTGAAATTTGGTAAGAAACAGACTTAGTTTGACGTTATTCGGACTTTAAATGCAAAAAAAAGATGATGTTTAAAGAAGTTTTGAGAAATTTCATTGATTTTAGGTTTAATTCGATGCTTATGATGTTATTTTTGTGTTTTGATTACTTGAATAAATCCGTAGGATGTTTTTGAGGTTGTGTGTATATTTGGTTTTGAGCCCCAAGGGCTCGGGTGTGTTTCAGATATGTTCCGGGTCCATTTTCCCTATTTTAAACTGCTGAAAACTGTCATCTGGTTTCCTTCTATGCGATCGTATAGATGGATCCGCGATGGCATAGAGTGTCTGACTCGCCCAGTATATTCCTTCACTACGATTGCAATAGTTGGTCCGCGATCGCAGAAGCCAACTTACTCCTTATACGCGACCGCATAAGCTATTCCGCGATCGCGTAGAGCATTTTAAGCCAGCTTCATTTTCCTTCTACGCGA
>MDKI01011308.1:0-41552 GCA_005239505.1 Nicotiana paniculata | reverse complement strand
AAAATCGAGTTCGCAACTCGATAGTTGCCTAAAAAGGAATATATTTCCAAATTTCCAATCTTTACATTCCAAAATACGTGAAAGGATGCAAGGTCCGGTGTTTCATACCATCAGGACAGGATTTAAAGACATTTCTTACCTCAAACTAGCCCGAAAAGCTACTCTGCAACCCGCTTGCCTCTTGAACCAACTTCCAAGCGCTCCAAATCTATAAAGATCAGATCTTTATCATTAAATTGTGCTAAAGGAAAGAATTCCAATTGAAAAGTACCAATTTTAACATAAAACCCGAATTTAGCCAAAATCCAACCCTCGGTCCCGCGTCTCGGAACTCGACAAATTTTATACCAAAATGTTCTTCATCATCTCACGAGTCTGTACACATAAAGAATGCTAAAATTGGAGTTCGTTTGACCCTAAAATCGACCCCTAAAGATCTCATAATCTAAAGCCCTAACTCCACCTTTTTCTTCTGATTTTCATGAATTTAACACTGATATTGAGGTCTTTAATCACCTACAATCGAGTTAATGAGTCAAAAAATCTTACCTCAATGATGTACCAACGTGTCCCTCTTCAAAATCCCTCAAAAACCTGGGAACCCTCACAATAATTGTGGAAAAAGGGTTAAAATTTGCGAAGTCTCCTTTTTATACTTTCTGCCCAGGTATTTCCGCACCTGCGACCTTATTAGCGCACATGCGGACTTGCACCTGCGACTTTTCATTAAACCGATCAAACTCCTCACCTGCAGCTCCACTTCCTCACCTGCGACCTTGCAGGTGCGGTCAAGTGTCCGCATCTGCGATGCTCTCCTAGGCTGGCTCAATCTCGCATCTGCGGAGCCTTCTGTACTCCTGTGGGCCCGCACCTACGATCAAACATCTGTAGGTGTGGAAACAATAGTGAATTCACACCAATAGTTGTTTGCTGCGAATTTCCAATTCTGAACTTCCCGTTAACCATCCGAAATCAATCCCGAGCCACTCGGAACCCCAAAAAAATATACCAACATATCATATATGATCATTCAAACTTAGTTTCACCCTCGGAACACCCAAAATAACATCAAAACAACAAAATCACATCAAATTCAAGCCTAAGAACTTTGAAATTTCTAAAATCCACCAACGATGCCGAAACTATCCAAAACAACTCCGATTGACTTTAAATTTTGCACACATATCCAAAATGACATTACGAAATTGTTCCAATTGTCGGAATTCCATTCCGACCCCGATAGCCTAATTTCCACTGTCGACAAGAAATTACCAAAAACTAACTTTCGCCAATTCAAGCCTAATTCTACACCGGTCCTCACAAAAATATTCCGAACACATTCCTAAGTCCCAAATCACCTAACAAAGCTATCTGAGCCATAACATCCGCATTCCGAGGTGGTTTACCAACAAGTAAACTGTTAGTTGACTTTTCCAACTCTAAGGCTATTTTTAAAGACTAAGTGACTAAATTCTCATTATAATTTTTTTGATTCCGAGCCTACGAACTCTAACACATCAAGAACAGTTTAACCAAGCTATGGTGAGGAAATAACAGTAAATATAAATGCAAATTCTACGTAATGACCGACTGGGTCGTTACATTCTCCCCCTCTTAAACAATCGTTCTTCCTCGAACGGGTCTAGAAACGTACCTGGAGTCTCAAACAAGTGAGGATATTTGCTCTGCACCACTTGCTCCTCCACTGGATAACCTCTCCTGTGTACTTTCACTGAAGCTATATTCTTAGACCTCAACTTTCTGACCTGACGATCAAAAATTGCTACTGGCTCTACCTCATATGACATATCACCCTCGAGCTGAACTGTGCTGAAGTCTAACACATGAGACGGGTCACCAACATACTTCCTGAGCATCGACACATGAAATACCGGATGAACACTCGATAGGCTGGGTGGCAAGGCAAGTCTATAAACAACCTCTCCAACCTTCTGAAGTACCTCAAAAGGACCAATAAACCGTGGGCTCAACTTTCCTCTCTTTCCGAACCTCATAACACCCTTCATGGGTGATACTTTCAGCAGTACCTTATCACCTTCCATAAAAGACACATCCCAGACCTTCCCGTCCGCATAGCTCTTCTGCCTAGACTGCGCCGTGCGAAGTTGCTCCTGAATCAACTTCACTTTCTCCAACGCATCCTGAATCAAATTTGTGCCCAATAACTTAGCCTCATCAGGCTCGAACCAACCAACCGGAGATCTACACCTCCTACCATATAAAGCGTCATACGAGGCCATCTAAATACTGGACTGGTAGCTGTTATTATATGCAAACTCCTCTAGTGGAAGAAACTGATCCCATGAACCACCAAAATCAATCACACAAGCCCGTAACATATCATCCAAAATCTGAATAGTCCGTTCCGACTGCCCGTCGGTCTGAGGATGAAATGCAGTGCTCAACTCTACATCAGTACCCATACCTCTCTGTACAGCCTTCCAAAACTGAGATGTGAACTGAGTATCTCTATAAGAAATAATAGAAACCGGAACTCCATGCAATCGGACAATCTCCTTAATGTAAATACCAGCTAATCGCTCTGAAGTATAAGAAATACCAACAAGAATGAAGTGCGCAGACTTGGTCAATCTATCCACAATGACTCAAATAGAATCAAAACCCTTCGAAGTCCGTGGAAGCCCAACTACAAAGTCCACAGTAATCCGCTCCCACTTCCACTCTGGAATATCTAACCTCTGAAGTAATCCACCTGGTCTCTGGTGCTCATACTTGACTTGCTGGCAGTTGAGACACCGTGCTACATACTCAACAATATCTCTCTTCATACGCATCCACCAATACTGTTGTCTTAGATCCTGATACATCTTCGCGGCACCCGGATGAATGGAATACCGGGAGCTGTGAGCCTCTGCTAATATCAACTCTTGAAGCCCATCCACATTGGGCATGCAAATACAACCCTGCATCCTCATAAAACCGTCATCACCAATAGTCACATCCATGGAATCATCTCGACGGACCCTATCCTGAAGTACAAATAAATGCGGATCATTATACTGTCGAGCTTTAATCTGGTCATAGAGAGAAGATCGGGAAGCCATGCTAGCTAATACCCGTGGAGGGTCTAACAAATCCAATCTCACCAACTGACCTGCCAAAGCCTGAACATCAAGTGCTAAAGGTTGCTCTACTGCTGAAAGGTATGCTAAAATCCCTAAACTCTCGGCTCTGCAACTCAAGGCATCGGCCACCACATTGGCCCTCCCCGGATGATACAAAATAGTGAGATCATAATCCTTGAGAAGCTATAACCACCTTCTCTGATGCAAATTCATGTCCTTATGCCTCAGCAGATACTGCAAGCTACTCACACTGTACCCCATACAAGTGATGGCACCAAATATTTAAGGCATGAACAATGGCAGCTAACTCAAGATCGTGCACTGGGTAATTCTTCTCGTGCACCTTCAACTGTCTAGACGCGTAGGCAATCACCCTACCGTTCTGCATCAATATTTCTCCCAAGCCAACTCTAGAAGCATCACAATAGATTATGTAAGAACCCGAACCAGTAGGCAAAACCAATACTGGAGCTGTGGTCAATGCTGACTTGAGCTTCTGAAATCTCTCCTCACACTCATCGGACCATCTGAATGGAGCACCCTTCTGGGTCAATCTGGTTAATGATGAAGCAATATAAGAGAATCCTTCCATAAAGCGACGGTAATATCTCGCCAAACCAAGGAAACTCCTAATCTCCGTAGCTGAGGACAGCCTAGGCCAACTCTGCACCGCCTCAATCTTCTTCGGATCAACATGAATACCCTCATTAGACACCACGTGCCCCAAGAAAGCTACTGAATCAAGCCAGAACTCACACTTGGAGAATTTTGCATAAAACTTCTCCTCCCTCAACCTCTGCAACACAATCCTCAAGTGCTGAGCATGTTCCTCCTGGCTACGGGAACAAACCAGGATGTCAATGAATACAATGACGAAAGAATCAAGTTAAGGTTGAAACACGATATTCATCAATTGCATGAACGCGGCTGGGGCATTGGTCAGCCCAAATGACATAACCAGAAACTCATAATGACCATATCTGGTCCTGAAAGTAGTATTCGGAATGTCAGAATCCCGAATCTTCAACTGGTGATACCCCGACCTCAAATCGATCTTGGAGAACACCGTAGCTCCCTGAAGCTGGTCAAACAAGTCATCAATATGGGGCAAAGGATACCAGTTCTTCACCGTAACCTTATTCAGCTGCCTATAATCAATGCACATACACATGTAGCCATCTTTCTCTTTCACAAACAACACCGGTGCACCCCAAGGTGACACACTCGGCCGGATGAACCCCTTATCTAAGAGTTCGTGAAGCTGCTCTTTCAATTCTTTCAACTCCGTTGGTGCCATACGGTAAGGTGGAATATAGATAGGTTGGGTGTCTAGCACCAAGTCAATACCAAAATCAATATCCCTATCAGGTGGCATGCCTGGCAATCTGCAGGAAATACGTCCGGAAAATTACGGACCACAGGGACAGAATCAACAAAAGGAGTCTCACTACTAACATCCCTCACGAAAGCATGATAAGACTCACACCCTTTCTCAAGCATACACCGATTCTTGAAATAAGAAATCACTCTGCTAGACACATTCTCTATAGACCCTCTCCACTCAACTATCGGAACTCCGGGCATAGCCAGGGTCACGGTCTTAGTGTGACAATCAAGGATAGAATGACATGGTGATAACCAATCCATGCCCAGAATTACATCAAAATCAACCATACTGAGTAACATCAAGTCCACTCGGGTCTCCAGACCCCCAATAGATATAAGACATGACCGATACACACGGTCCACAATAATGGTATCGCCCACCGGAGTCGAAACATGAATAGACATAACTAAAGACTCACGGGGCATATTCAGAAAGTGAGTAAAATACGATGAAACATAAAAGTATCTGGAAGCAGGGTCAAATAAAGCCAAAGCATCACTATGACAAACTGAAATAGTACCTATAAACACCG
Organism: Nicotiana paniculata; assembly: GCA_005239505.1. Taxonomy (NCBI): domain Eukaryota; kingdom Viridiplantae; phylum Streptophyta; class Magnoliopsida; order Solanales; family Solanaceae; genus Nicotiana; species Nicotiana paniculata. Next base: position 36,526 of record MDKI01011308.1, on the reverse strand, counting down.
CATTTGAGGCCATAGCATCAGGCCTAGCCGGAAGTGCATAAATACGTGGCTGGCCTACACCTGATCGACCTCCCCTTCTAGGGCGGCCTCTAGCTTCCTGACCACCACCCCTAACTGCCTGAGTAGGTGGTGAAATGACCGGGGCTGAAGTCGAGGGCTGAACCGTCTGCTGAGATGATTCACTAGCACGGAGAGGGCAAAACCTCCATCCATGACCAACCTCTCCACACTCAAAGCAACTACCTAGAGCTGGAGATGGGGACTGAAGGGAACCCCTCCCACCATGATAACCACCAGACGAACCATGCATAGAGGAGCCCTGATATGATGATGCACTGGAGGAGCTCTAAGCTGGAAGGACGCTAGAAGATGAACAACCCTGATTAGAGCTGCGGGGACCCTGCCCCGAAGATGCGCCACTATAGGCTGGGCGGGCTGGCTGTGGAGGTCTAAATGGACGACCTCTACTATGCTGAGACTGCCCTCTAGAAGGGGCACCACTAAAGCTACCTGATCCCCGAGGCCTGTTGGCCTCCCTCTCCTCACGCTCCTGTCTACGAACCGACTCAATGTCCTGAGCAATGTCAACTACCTGCTCAAATGTAGCTCCAGGCACTCTCTCACTATTCATCAAAATCTGAAGCTGATACGTGAGACCATCCACAAACCTCCTGATCATTTCCCTATCAGTAGGGACTAACTGCGAAGCATGTCTAGCCAACTCGGAAAACCTCATCTCGAACTAAGTAACTTACAACTCACCCTAGCGTAGCTGCTCAATCTGTCTGTGCTGCTCATCTCTGTGGGACTGAGGAACATACTTCTCCAAAAAGAGCGTGGAGAACTACTTCCAGGTTAGTGGTGCTGAACCAACCGGCCTACGCCTCTCAAATGCCTCCTACTAAGTGAAAGCAGCACCAGCAAACTGAAATGTAGCAAATGAGACCCCGCTAGTCTCCAAAATACCTGCAATACATAGTATCCTCTAGCACTTATCTAGAAACCCTTGGGCATCCTCGCCCTCTGTACCGCTGAAAGTCGGAAGCTGAAGTCTGCTGAACCTCTCCAGCCTGCGCTGCTCATCCTCAGGCATAGCAGGAACCACATAGTCCTGAACTGGGGCAACCGGCTGGGCTGAGACTACCCCCGGTGCCTGAATACCCTTTACAGCCTGCTCCGGTGTCCGGGCAGCTGGAGTCTGAATGCTTCCCCCGGTCTGAGCTGCAATGGCTGTAGTAGACATAGAAACTGCCTGAGCTAAACTGGTGCACAATGTCAATATCTGAGCAAGAGTCTCCTGAAGACCCGAAATAACAATAGGCACTGCCGGTGCCTGAGCCTGTCCCGCTGGAGCACCATCGGCGGGAACCTGATCCTGAACGATAAGGGGGGATCTTGTGGTACTGTCCCGACTGCTGCACGGGATGGTCCCCTAACTCCACCACGGCCTCAACCCCTTGTGGGTCTGGCTGGTGTCTGGTCACCCTAATCGGTATTGCGTGTCCTCACCATCTGTGAGAGAATGAAACAACATGAGTTTACATTTCAAGAACCAATAGATTTGCACGAGGAGTTCAAGAAAATGAGATTTTTCCTAAAAGTTCTGCAGCCACTCGAAGATAAGTACAGACGTCTTCGCACCGATCCGCAAGACTCTACTGAACCTTCTCATGACCGTTGAGTCCTATGTAACCTAGAGCTCTGATACCAACTTGTCATGACCACAAATCCTAATAGGTCATGATGGCGCCTATAGTGGAACTAGGCTAGCCAACCATCACATAACTACCCATCCATTCTATTATAATGTTTCAATAATCAATAACAAGCAACAACAAAGCATAAAATAATTTCTTTAAGTCTTTACGCCCCAATAATAATCTAACATTCTAAACAATCCTCCCAAGACTGGAGTCAATGATTACGAGAATCTAAGAAATAAAACTAACTCTAGTAATGTCTATGAAATAAATACTAATACAAATAAAGGAAGGGAAATAAAGAAGCTGCGGATGCTAGACAGCTACCTCGAAATCCCGAAAGCTGCTGAATACGAACGAAGATAGCTACTGCTCCTAACCGGTACCTGTATCTGTGCATAGAGGAACATGGAGTAATGATGAGTATGCCAAATCAGTAGTAATGAAAGTAAATCACAGTCTAAGAAATACGAAACACACAACACAGATACACCAATTCACAAAAATAGTAAAACACCAAGTCACCATAAAGTATTCATCAAATACATAAGTTCGAAAACCAATTTCTAGAAATCCTTTGAAACAAGTATAATTTCAATATATCTCAGTAAAATTCTCAGTAAAATCATTTTAAAAAAGGAAGTGAATCACAGTCAAAAACTCAGTAAAATCATCATAAATCTGCCCCTCGGGCCATAATCATCTCTCATAACATTTCCCTCAGCACCTCACCATCACTCAGTATCAGCCTAGCGGGCAACCTCACAGTTACCCAGTATCAGCCCTGCGGGCATCATCCGCACTCAGAAGGTACCTGCGCTTACTGGGGGGTGTGTACAGACTCCGAAGGGGATCCTACAGCCCAAGCGCTATAACAAGCCACATCATGGCATAAATCACTCACAATATTGGCCCTCGGCCAGCCACATCATGGAATAAATCACTCACAATATTGGCCCTCGGCCTCTCTCGTATCATAACATCCTCACAATATTGGCCCGCAGCCTCACTCAGTCAGACACTCTCAACATGCCACTCGGGCCATCATTATACCGGGTTCTCGACCCAAAACAATGTTTCATTTTCAAGAAATAATATCAAAATACTCTGAGTGTCAAAACAATTATCAAGAAAAGACTAAGTGGAAATCATAACATATCAAGTGAGAAAAATAGTAAAAACAGCCCCCAAGGGGTAAACAGATCGGCACTAGGCCCCAAACATGGCTTACAACCCAAATTATATCAATATATATATATATATATACTATTAAGCATAGGCTTAAAAATCGAGTTCGCAACTCGATAGTTGCCTAAAAAGGAATATATTTCCAAATTTCCAATCTTTGCATTCCAAAATACGTGAAAGGATGCAAGGTCCGGTGTTTCATACCATCAGGACAGGATTTAAAGACATTTCTTACCTCAAACTAGCCCAAAAAGCTACTCTGCAACCCTCTTGCCTCTCGAACCAACTTTCGAGCGCTCCAAATCTATAAAGATCAGATCTTTATCATCAAATTGTGCTAAAGGAATGAATTCCAATTGAAAAGTAGCAATTTTAGCATAAATTCCGAATTTAGCCAAACCCGACCCCCGGGCGCGTGTCTCGGAACTTGACAAATTTTATACCAAAATATTCCTCATCATCTCACGAGTCCGTACATATAAAGAACACTAAAATCGGAGTTCGTTTGACCCCTCAAATCGACCCCTAAAGGTCTCATAATCTAAAGCCCTAACTCCACATTTTTCTACTGATTTTCATGAATTTAACACTGATATTAAGGTCTTTAATTACCTACAATCGAGTTAATGATTCCAAAAAGCTTACCTCAATGATGCACCAACGTTTCCCTCTTCAAAATCCCTTAAAAACCTCAGAACCTGCACAACAATGGTGGAAAAAGGGTTAAAATTCGCGAAGTCTCCTTTTTATACTTTCTGCCCAGGTATTTCCGCACCTGCGGACTCGCACCTGCGACTTTTCATTAAATCGATCAAACTCCGCACCTGCGGCTCCACTTACGCACCTGTGACCTCGCAGGTGCGGTCAAGTGTCCGCATATGCGATGCTCTCCTGGGCTGGCTCAATCTCACACCTGCGGAGCCTTCTGCGCTCTTGCGGGCCTGCACCTGCGATCGAACATCCGCAGGTGCGGAAACAATAGTGAATTAACACCAGCAGCTGTTTGCTGCAAATTTCCAACTCCGAACTTCCCGTTAACCATCCGAAATCAATCCCGAGCCCCTCGGAACCCCAACCAAATATACCAACATATAATATATGATCATTCAAACTTAGTTGCACCCTCAGAACACCCAAAATAACATCAAAACACCAAAATCACATCAAATTCAAGCCTAAGAACTTTGAAATATCTAAAATCCACCAACGATGCCGAAACTATCCAAAACAACTCCGATTGACTTGAAATTTTGCACACATATCCAAAATGACATTACGAACCTGTTCAACCTGCCGAAATTCCATTCCGACCCCGATAGCCTAATTTCCACTGCCGATCGAAAATTACCAAAAACTAACTTTTGCCAATTCAAACCTAATTCTACACCGGTCCTCACAAAAATATTCGGAACACATTCCTAAGTCCCAAATCACCTAACAAAACTATCCAAGCCATAAAATCCGCATTCCGAGGTCGTTTACCTATAATTAAACTCTCAGTTGACTTTTCCAACTCTAAGAATATTTTAAAAGACTAAGTGACTAAATTCTCATTATAATTATTCCGATTCCGAGCCTACCAACTCTAACACATCAAGAACAGTTTAACCAAGCTATGATGAGGCAATAACGGTAAATATAAATGCATATTCTACGTAACTACCGACTGGGTCGTTACAGAATACCTAGGCAGAACACATTTTAAAAACGGGACTTAGGCTCATTTTTTCCAATTCTCATTTGTGTAGGCTGATTTTGGAGCTTCTTGGAGGGGGATTTTCTTCAAGCACTATAAAATAAGTGATTTCTACCTAATTTAAGTTAAATGCATGGATTATGGATGGATTTTAACATAAAAATTAATAGAATTATGTGATTATGTTGAATAACATAGGGTTTAGTAAAAATAGAATTTTAATCACGAAATTGATTATGAAATTGGGTACAAATTATATATTTGAGTCCGTAAGATCATGGGTAACAATTATCTACGAAAATTTCAGGAATTAAGGCACATGGCCCGGGGCTAACTTTTATGGACTTTCCGAGCGGGGTTGGGAAATTACTCTAATAGTTAGATTATGAACTTTGAACGTATATTGATTGATGGTTAGTATCGGGTTGCTCGACGTCTTTTTGAGGGTGAATAGTGTAGTTTGAGTACCGAGTAAAGAGATTGGAAGCAAAGTAAGTCTCTTGCTTAATCCTATTAGAGGGAATTATCCCCCTAGGTGCTTCAATTTTTGTGTGCTACTTATTGTGGGTACTATGTACTGTCACGACCCTGATTTCGCACCTTAGGATGTCGTATGGCTAGGTAAGCCTAACATTTAATAACAATTTAATATAAATAATAAACAAAAATACTAAAGCAAGACTGATAACTCAATAAACTCCCAAAATAAGATCTCAACATCTCTCCCAAAATCGGTGGAACTAAATCATAAGCTCTATAGAATATTCTAGAATATTTGCTACAACACTATCTGAATAAGAAATACAATAGAATGAAAGATAAGGGAAGATGACTCCGAGGCATGCAAACGTCGAGCAGGTATACCTTAAAATCTCCAGATAACAGCTTCAATCAAACACTAATGTCCAACACGAGCAAACATACCTGGATCAGAACAAAAAGATATGCAGAAGCGTAGTATGAGTACACCATAAAGGTACTCAGTAATTATCAAGCATAACCTCGATAGAGTAGTGATGAGGCCAGTTCAATACACCTACTAGGACATAATAAACAGAACAAAACATAATAGTGAGAAGTAATGGACATCGTAGAAATAAGTGATAACGATGCCGGTTAACGACATAGACTAATGACAGGATTTTAAGTACAAATATAACTAGAAGGGAACAATATAAAGAGAATCACAATAGCCAAATACGGACAAAACTAGTAAGACAAGGAAGAATGAAGGCAATAAGAATTGTTTCACCAATAACTCTTTACAACATGAGATAAAAAACTAGAATCACAAACGAGGTACCACCTCGTATACAACAAAAATCACAACCGAGGTACCGCTTCACATTCATATTTCTCAATTTCAATCAAAATCTTTTCTTATATCACCATGAGAGCCTTACATTTTGTTTTGAAAAATTATTTCTCCCAAAATAGCTATCCGCATTTTAGCCCATCTTATCATACTGCATGACTTCAAGTAGTTCCCCTACTAACACCACGCGTATCAAGCCCACCATATCTCACCGCATGCGTATCAACCCCATGCCTTATAAAACCGCATGCGTATCAATAGCACAACATAATTACAACTCGCACAATAAGTAGCCATATGCCACAACTTGCCAATAATCAATAGTATCAATACCTCACAACAATAGCCCATCGCTCAACCACAACATGGGCAAGAATACAACAATAACAATGGAATATCAACAAACAACAATGAATGTGAATTGCTCAACAAGGGAGACATCTTTACAATTAACAACTTCGCCTCAATGTGATAACAACTTTCACAACTTTAACACCAATAACTCAACAGGAAGATATTTCACAAAATAACAACGTCAATTACAAGTAAATCAACAATTAACTATGTAGCAAGGCAATAAGAAAAGCAATAACTTCAACAAAAATATAGGAGAAAAGTATCAAGTAATATGTAAAACAAGTGTTAAAAAAGTCAAAGAAGGCAAGTAAGAATAGATTGACAATGAGAATTAAAACATGATGTGGCAATTCAATTAAAGGCATGGAAATAGTCAAAATAAATTAAACCGGTCAAATTTCACGTATAATCCGTGTACCTACTCGTCACCTTGCGTACACGGATTTCACATAACCCAATTTGCACTAACAAATCAATTCCTAAGGGGTAGTTACCTTACACAAAGTTAGGCAAGATACTTACCCCAACTAGGTAAAATCAACCCTCGAAAATAGATTTCCCCTTAAAATTTGCCTCCACACAGTTCAAATCTAATAAAAATTGACTTAATAACATCAAACAATGCAAAGGAAAGCAATTATAATTGATAAAGCTATGATTTTTACACTTCTCCAAAAAAACAACAAAAGTCAACCCGGGACTTGCCTGGTCAAAACCCGGTTCCAAGGATACATTCCGACTACCCATAACCCCACGAGTCCATATATATGATTAGTTTTAAAATCTGAGTCCAAATCGACTCTCAAAACTCGATTTCTCATTTTTCAAAAACTTGACAAAATTTCACAAACTTTGATTAACATTATTATGATGTTAAATCTAAGATATATTGATAAATATAGTTGAAAATTGATTAGAATCACTTACCCAATATTTGTAGATAAAAATCCCCTCTCCAAATCGCCTCCTACCGAGTCTAGGGTTCTAAAATGTGAGAAATGAGATGAAATCTTGACTTCCCAACCCTTATGACTAGATGCAGATGTCGCATTTGCGAACCTTACAATTGGGAGTCAGGGATTGCATTTGCGAACCATGGACAACCTCAATAAAAGTCACAATTGCGAAGCTGGCTACTATCACAAATGCGACCAAATGATCGCACTTGCAAACAAGACCTCGAGCCTGCTGACTTCGCATATGCGAAGGGGGAGTTTCATTTTCCACATCTGACCACCTCTTGTCACCTTCGCAATTGTGAGGCTGGTGCTCGCAATTGCGATAATTAAGCACCAGTGCACCAACAATTTCATTTTCAGTTCAAACCATTCTGAATCATGCCTGAAACCCATTCGGATGCTCATTCCAAACCAAACATCCACGTAAGTCTAAAAATATCATACAAACTCGTGCAATCAAAACACAAAAATAACCTCTAAAACTACGAATCAGGTACCAAAACACATGAATTTGAAAGTAAATTTCAAGAACTTCTAGAATTGCAACTAAGCGTTTGAATCCTATCAATTCAACTCCAAATGATACCAAATTTTACATACAAGTTATAAATAGAATAACATACCTATTCAAAGTCCCAAAATTAAATTCTGAACCCGATAGCTAAAAGTAACCTACAGTCAAACTTTTTAACTTCAAATTGTCAAATTTTGGCAAAACAACCAAATCAACCAACAGACTTCCGAATTCGATTCCGGGCATACGCCCAAGTCCAAAATCATAATACAAAATATATCATAGCCATGAAAATACCGTTCCGGTGTCATTTTCATATAAGTCAATCATTGGTCAACATAAACAACTTAGGCTTCTAAGCCAAGAATCAAAGGGTCCAAATCAACATGAAATCTTTTTGGAATGAAACTAATCAACCCCGTAAGTCATAGAACCATAAACAAACATGTGTGAAGAATCAAAATAGAAAATGGGGCACAATTACACAAAACTACCGGTTAGATCGTTACACGTACGCACGAGGTGACGAGAGTTTGAATGTGGCTAAAAATCATGTTTATGTCCGAGTAAATTTAGGACTTTACCATGTAATATTTGTATTAATTAAACTCAAATTGTTAGTTTAATTATTTAAATTTATAATTGATATTTTATTACAGATTATGTTAGACCGAGCCTCATTACCTTGAGTTTTTGGTGGGATACTTGATTGTCGGTGAAAATCATATTTTGTTTATGTTCCTATTCTTGTGTTGTATTATGTGACCCGAAGGTCGGAAAGTTCCTCTATTGGATCGGGTCACATACCTCGGTAGTGCTATGAAATAGCATTATGTATCGCGTCATACGACCTCAGAAGGTCACTATTATTAGGGATCGGGTCGTACGACCTCGCATAATTCGTGCGTAATATCACTAGGAGTCAAAATATACATGAGATTTCTCTTTTGATTTGAGATTTGACATTTACTTGATATTCCTTATCTATTTGAGATAGCAAACGATATATAAGGATTTTAAACTGTCATTATGTTAAAGGATCATATTAGTTACAATTTCTTACTTCATTATTATTTTTGTGTTCCATGCCTATTTTACTATTTATAATTTATATACTTTATTTATTGGACTATTAGTAAGTATCGATGTCGACCCTCATCACTACTTCTTCAAGGTTAGATTAGATACTTACTGGGTACGTGTTGATTTACGTACTTATACTACACTTCCGCACTAATTGTACAAGTACTGAGGCGGGTACTTCAGGAGGTCAAACGGGTGTGCATACGCACTATCAGGCGAGTTAGTGGTGAGCTGTTACCCATGCTCTAATCCGCAGCGCTCATAGTTTCCTTATTGTTATATTTATCATTTTTGTCTATTTTATTTCAGACAATAGTTATAGTAGTTTATATATTTTTCTAGATTGCTCGTACACTTGTGACACTGTAGTTTGGGACTTCTGGTAGAAGATTATGATTGTACCTGATATTATCATCATTTTGTTTTATGTTTCATATACACTTTATGGCTTAGTAAGAATATCAGTATGTTTCTATCATTTATTCACTTAACTTCAATTACTAAACAACACACATAAATTTTAAGAGTATAAAAAGATAGGACAATTAAGTTGATGGTTTCCCATTGGCTTGTCTAATAACGACGTTGTCATCACGATCGATGGTGGGATTTGGGTCGTGAGATCTTTCTTCTCTGGAACTTCTCCTGATAATTTGTTGTGTGCTACCGTAGAAACTACCAGGGAGGTCCATTCAAACTCTAACTTGGGTCAACTAAATGGATCTTCAACATCTATTTTGCTTCATTTGTTAGTGGAGATGAAACTTTTTGGGGAGAAGGTGTAAATAATTTAGCGGAAAAAAGGACAATGTGGTGTGGGCCACACATAAAAATAATTTAATTTGAAAAAAAAGAAAAAAATATAATTGAAGCCCTCACACGCTTAATTTTAATGAGACACAACGTATTTGACATGTTAGCATGAGGTATTTACAAGACACACTTAATATCTACTAAGTGTCAAAATGATAATACAGCCTGTTGAGGTAAGTATCTGATCGTTGAGGACAACTTAAGGTGATCATTTATATATTTCGCCATATATATTTGATGTATATGTTTGTATAATATCGTATATAAGATATTTTGTAGCGTTAATAAAAAGTATTAAAAGTACACGAGGAATATGTGTGTACCACATTAAGAAATGCAAAAGTAAAATTGGAAAAGTTAAAAGGTAATATTAAAAGAGAACAATATTTTAACCAATTTGACTATTATAGATGTAAAATTTTTGTTGGTCTATACTTATTGTAAACTATGCAAAATATTTACCGATGTCCTATTTGATCGCCCCAATTTAACTTGTACTTAATTGTTTAAATTTTTTTAAACTAGTATACAAAGTACATACAACTTCAAACCTCCTCCTTCTCCTATTTCTTCTTAGTTGATGTGAAAATAAAGGTGATAGTGAATTTCCATGGTGTTTGTGAGCAGGTTTGAAGGTGGTTTATGGTGTTTTATAGTTATGAGCTGATGTGCCGCTTCTCCCTTTACTATTGCTTAGAGTTCTTCTTAGTTGCAAAATGAGTTTGTTAAGTTTGTTGTTGTTTTGACAAATTAATGATTGGGTCTTTATGATATTTTAAATTTGACCTCATTTGGAGTAAATTTGGGTATTGAATCGTGTGTTAGATTGTTGAAATTCAAAAAACAAGTTTTTGTTTCTGAATAATTAGCACTTCAGACTAAAAAATCTTAAGTGCATGCAAAAATTAATTTTACTTTAGACCAATTTAGTCTTGAGAGCAATTTTTGCTCTTGACACTAAAAAAAAATTAAGTGCATCTTAATTTTGCAACTTAAGGCGAGAATTTTTCCAACTTCGGACCAACTAAGTCTATAGGTAAACTTATAAATTTTTATGCAATATGAATATAACTATAATAGTATATATGCAATTCTCCCATAAATTATTTGTTTGAACTGCACATATGTTCGTAGCAGACTTAACAAGTGGCTAGCATAGAAATCCAAATTATATTATATGGAAAAAGGTAAAAAGAAAATCACTCTATTATTTGAAAAAGATCATTTATGTCCTCCATAAAACTGGTACAAAATTAGGATCTTCCATATTGCCACCTCACTGCCTAGTCGTATTTTACCCCTCCCTTTGACTTAGCCACTACAGTTAACATCATCCAACCACCACAATCGGTTTTACTATTTTGAACTCACCACCACAACTTCCATTAGCCCCTTCTCTCTGTGATTGCATAAACGCATCATCATATCAAACAATCCATTAAAGGAAATTTGTCCTTGGTATTTTTTGTATAAACAGGCAACTGCATAACAGTTGAAAACGTTTGTCCCTTTTTAACATTATTATAATTACCAAATACAAGTCAATTAGCAGAGAGCACACATAATCTATAACATCAAATGACCATGTGTAAATGACTATTGAAAGCTTTGAACTTTACTACATCTTTGTTTCTTCATTTTCTTGGTAAACAAGAAAACAAAGGAAATTTTCTTAAAAGAGAAGATAACTTGATTAGCCAAATAACACCCGCATTTTATTAACTATTAAGAAGGAACAAATAAAAAAGACTTTGTGAACCACCTTAATCTTACTTCCGGTGGAATTTGGTCAGAGAAATGAGTGTCCAACTAGACCGTAGAATTATTAAGGAGCCTGAAAAGGTTAAAGTGACTGCCAAAAAATGACAAAATTTCAATAAGGTGAGTTGAGAAATAGATAGAAAATATGAGAATCCATAGGGAAATTACTTTGGTTTATAAGATCCTTTTAGAGGACAACTTAGAGGAGTTTGTTTTGTTTGTATAGTGACATACACAAAGGAGGATAATGGAGGTTGTGGTGCTGAGTTAAAATTGGTGGAAGTGATTGAAGTAGTTGGGTTAGGGCTACTTATCAGGCAGATACGTACATTTAACGATTCGACTTATCGGTTATCAGCTTTCAAAATATACTAATCCGTTAGCCAACCGATAAGATATCGATCGATTTGATATCCGATTAGTAACTATCAAGTGGTGTATCGGCTAAATAAAAAATTAAAAAAACGAGAAAATTAAAATCACATGTAGTCCAACTTCCATCGACGAAATCAAATATAACGCTCCGACCGATCGCTTTATGCATTGTAGCCTCGTTTCCCTATTTATTTCCTCTTATACGTTGATTTTTGGTTATGTGACTTGCCAGGATGGTTGTATTGGTTTTGAAAAAGTTTCGGAGTGAATTGGGATACTTAGTCCCAAGGTTGGAAGCTTAAGTTGAAAGAGTTGATCGGAGTTTGAATTTTATGTAGACGACTTCAGAATGGAGTTTTGGCGGTTCCAATACCTTCGTATAGTAATTTTGCAACTACGTGTATGCCTGGATGTTGGTTTGGAGGTCCATAGGTTGATTTGATACTTTTTGGCGAAAGTTGAAAAGTTGAAGGTTTGGAAGGTTGAGAGGTTTGACCGAGAGTTGACTTTGTTCGTATCAAATTCAAATTATGGTTTTGGAAGTTGGAATAGGTCTATTGTGTCATTAGGGACTACTGTGAAAATCTTGAGATTATTTTTAATTGATTTAAAATGGTTCGACATGAGTTTTAGAAATTGGAAGTTCATTAGTTCATTAGGATTAAATTGGGGTGCGATTCGTTGTTTTGATATTATTTGATGTGATTTGAGGCTTCGAGTAGGTTCATATTGTGTTTTAGGACTCGTTCGTATATTTGGATGGGTCCCGGGGTATGGTTGGCGGAACAAGTTTGTACTTGGAGAGATGGCTGAAATTTCTAGTAGCTGATGCATTCGCAACTGCTTTGGGTTTTCCACAGGTGCGAGGCCGTAGAAGCGACAACTTGAAAGAAGAAGCGGAGGAAGGATGAACTAAGCTGGGTTCGCAGGCATGGGAGCATTCTGCAGACGAGGATGCACAGATGCGCGTGAAGGTACAAATGTAGAGATGTCTAGAAGCAGGGAGGTCACAGATGCGTGCATGTTTCCACATAAGCGGAGGCGCTTCTACGAGGAAGGAACCGCATAAGCTGAAAGTGACTGGAGGATCAGGGACCACAGGTGTGGAACATCTGCCGTAGGAGAGGGTGCGTAGATATGGGAACCTGACGCAGAAGCGGTAGGTCGAGATTCAAGTTGACTTCAGAGAAGTGTGGCTTGGACCGCAAAAGCAGTATCACAAGTACAAATTTGGGGGCCGCAGACACAGGATCGCTAGGTAAATTTTATAATCGAGGGTTTCATTGTTTTTTGAATTTTGGGAGTTTTGGAACTCAGCTAAAAGCGATTTTTGGAGTACTTTTCACCGAAATTGAAGAGGTACGTAAAGATTATTCATATTTTTAGATAGATATTGATTAACCATTGATTATTACACCCAGTTTATGTGAATTTGAAATGACATTTGGGAATATTAGGTTATGATATTGGAGAGTGAGATTTGGTGATTTGGGGGTCGATTTGTAGATGGAATTGGATGAAATTAGTATGGTTGGACTCGTGATTGAATGGGTATTCGGAATTTAGGAATTTTGTCAAGTTCCAGAGTGCGGGCTAGGGGTTGACTTTGCATATTTGATTTAATACCTTAGCTTTATTATTTGGAATTATTATCGATGGCTTTTATTGATGATATTAAGTCACTTTGGCTAGATTCGAGTCGTTTGGAGGCCGATTCTTGAGGCAAGGACTTTTTGAAGTATTGATTAGCGCATTTTGAGGTAAGTAACATTTCTAAACTAGGATTTGAGGATAATTATCCCTATGAACTATGTTATTTATGTGTTGGGGCGACACACATGCCAGATGACGGGCATGTGGGCATGCACCGGAGTAACCATGATCCAAGTTCACTTTTATACTATTACCGAACTTGTTTTGCTGTTATATCCTGGAATATCCTTGTTCTCCCTACTTGTTTGATTATTTTAGTTGTGATTCATGTTAGAAATTATGTTTATGTTATGTGATTATTTTGTTGAGATCTAATAAGACTATTTCCGTTGTCTGACTTAAATATAAGTATATACTCAGTCATGATTCTTCATTTTCATATCATTTCTCAGTTTCTGTTATCGTTCAATGTTACATCGCACGGTGTTGTTGTTTTGCATATGTGGTGTTGTTGGGCTGGGTGATATGAGATTGTGAGCCCTTGAGTGTTGAGAGGTTGATGACTGAGGTGGGACTTAGAGCCGTGTTAAGAGTTTTATTTGGATCGGGTTTCACGCCGTAACATGCCATATTGGCTTTATTGTTATTTTGATCGGGTTGCACGCCGCAGCAGGCCAATATTGGCTTTTGATTAGCGCTTGGGCATGATCCACCCCTATGGAGTCTGGCATGCTAGTAGTGAGAGCAGGCACAGTGATATATATAAATATACACGTACTTTTGTAAGGGGCATTGATGTCAGGAACCCGTATAGTGCTGAGTGATTGTATGTGTGTGATGAAGTGACATTTGAGATAGACACCTTGAGTATGCTGAGAGTGAAAGTATTTGGGGATACCACCGTGAAATCATTCACTTAACATGCATATTTGACATGTAGCATAGAGATGTATCATTCCTTATGCTAGATGGTAAATGAAATGTTCTTATCAGTGTTGAATTTAATTGTTATACTTGGAAGCGATCTAAATTCCTGTAACATGAACGAGCTGATTATGATAATTCCTTTGAGTTACTTATTGTTACTGTCATCATCATATCTGTGTTGTCATTGTTAATAGTCTCTGATTGTTTTCTTCTACGCTCGTCATTGCTTTCTGCTCAAGGTTAGTTTGGTTACTTATTGAGTACATGTGGTCGGTTGTACTCATACTACACTCTGCACTTCGTGTGTAGATCCAAGTACATCTGGATGTGATGATTACTAAAGCCGTGTTGGTTCCAGTATTTGGGAGACTTTGAGGTAGCTGCTATGTCGTCCGCAGACCTTGATTCTCTTTCCTTTATTTCCCTTATTACTGTTCTATTGTCCAGACAGTTGTATTGAAGATTTGGTTTGTATTTAGATATTCAGTAGTGATCATGTACTCGTTGATACCATATCTTTGGGATGGCTGTAGTAGTTTTGTTGTTGCTTTCTCAGTTATTTCATGATATTTCTGCTGTTGAGTTTATTAAACCATGTTTTATAAAATTTATAGTTATTATGTGACTATTGACTTGCCTAGAAAGTAATGTTAGGCGCCGTCGTGGCTCCGGTGGGAGTAGTGTCGTGACAAGTTGGTATCATAGCCCTAGGTTGCTTAGGTCTCACAAATCATGAGCAGTTTTAGTAGAGTTTTGCAGATCAGTACAAACATATCTGTACTTATCTTCGAGAGGCTATTGAATTGTTAGGAAACTTCACTTTCTTGGATTCTTGTCATGCAAATTTGTCATTTCCGTAATTTGAAGCTTGACTCTTCTATTCTCTCACAAGTGATTGGGACACGTGCGACCAGATCAGGAGGATGTCCACCAATACCACCGGTTAGAGTTGTGAGAGACTGGGGCCGCGGTAGAGGCTAAGGTAGGTCTCACACTACAATCAGAGCAATGCCTGTAGAGCTAACAGTTGCTCCAGCTGAGAAGCCGACTCCATATATTATCAACTCGGTGGGACCAACTCAGGCACCAACAATGCCTATTGTTATTTGTGGCCTTCAAGAGGCCTTAGACCAGATTTTGACTGTGTGCGCGAGCCTGGCTCAAGCATTTTTCGATTCCAGTGGCACCATCTACCTCGCATGTTGGGGGAGGTTCCTAAACTCTCACCACCCATACTCAAGAGCAATTAGCTCAGGGCCATAAGAAGCTGGGGTGCTACCAATTCAGCCGGTTGCTGCCACTGGGGCCGAGGTTTGTCCATCTATGAGTGATGAGGAGTAGAAGAGGTTGAAGCGGTATGGTGTCAGCAGATTCTTTGCACAGTGAGTATTTTGGACACTAGTGGGGGTTGCATTTACTACATTTTAGCTGATAAGTTCAACCTATAGATGGTGGTAGGCTTATAACATGAGCAGGCCAACCGGTGCAACACCACTTACGTGGTATGAGTTCTCGATTCTCTACTCAGAGAAGTTTGTGCCACAACTCGCAGAGAGGATCTACGTAGAGATTTTGAGCAGCTACACTAGGGACATATGATTGTGACTCAGTATGAGAAAAAATTTGTGGATCTGGCTCGTCATCCAGTATGGTTAATTCCTACTAAGAGAGAGAAATATATATATATATATAGGGAGAGTGATCGAGAGAGAGAGGATCAAAAGGTTGATTGATGGCCTCAACTATGGCCTACGCTACAGTTTAGCTCGAGAATCCAAGACAGATGCTAGGTTTAACCAGGTGGTTAATATTGCTAGGTACTTGGAGATGGTTCGCAGGATTGAGTGCAAGGAGTGGGAGGGTAAGAGGCCCTGTAGTTCAAGTGGTTTCAGCGGTACCTCATTTGGAGGGCAGACACATCACAATAGAGGTGATCCTTATAGGCCCGCTCAAATGGCTCGTCAAGTCCCTTGTAGTCCATCATCTAGCCACGGTTCATACAACACTCTTCCGATTTAGTCATCTTTCAGTTCACTTCCAGCTCAGAGTTCATGTCGTACTCCATCAGTTCAGGGTTCATCAGTACTAGGTAATTCCTATGGTTATTCTAGTTCTCGGGATCCGATTCAGGCCCGCATTTATCCCTAGGTCGAGGTTGCTATGAGTGTGGGAGCTGGGGCATGTGATGAGGTTTATCCCCTGTTTTATTGGAGGTCCCATGCAGTAGAGAGGCCAGACTCTGACACTCACACTAGTTACTACACCACCCGCTCAACCAGCTCGGGGTGGAGGTCTACGGGTTGAGGTCGCCCTAGAATGGGAGGTCCGATATATGTTGGTCAGGCTTGATGCTACGTTTTTCCTGCCAGGCCAGAGGTAGTTGCTTCTGATGCTGTGATCACATGTATTGTTTTAGTATGCCACAAGGATGTTTTAGTATTATTTGACCCTGGTTCCACTTACTCATTTGTATCATCGCACTTTGCTCCTTTTTTGGATATTCCCCGTGATTCTTTAGTTATGTCTGTTCATGTATATATGCTAGTGAATGATTCTAATATTGTGGACCGTGTGTATTGGTCGTGTCTGGTGACCATAGGGGGTTGTGAGACACGAGTTGATATTTTACTGCTTAGCATGGTTGATTTTGACGTGATTTTCGGCATGGATTAGTTGTTGCCACATCATTCTATCCTTAATTGTCATGCTAAGACCGTGATGTTGGCGATGCCGGGGTTGCCGAGGGTTCCTAGTAGAGTGATTTTGCATTTGAAGGCTCAACGGATGATTGAGAAGGACTGTTTGGTGTATTTTGACTTCGTAAGGGATGTTAGTGCTGATACTCCTACCATTGAGTCAGTTCCGGTAGTGACAAACTTTCCAGATATGTTTCCAGTAGATCTGTCGGGCATGCCACCTGACAGGGACATTAATTTTGGTATTGATCTGGTGCCGGGCACTCAACCCATCTTTATTTCACCATACCGCATGGCACCTACAGAGTTGAAGGAGTTGAAAGAGTAGTTTCAAGAGGTATTTGATAAAGGCTTCATCAGTCCTAGTGTGTCGGCTTGGGGTACACCGATTCTATTTTTGAAGAAGAAGGATGGTACTATGAGGATTTGTATTGACTATATGCACCTGAATAAGGTTACTATTAAGAATAAGTACCCATTGTCGCATATTGATGATTTGTTTGATCAGTTTTAGGGTTTTAGAGTATTCTAAAAGATCAATTTAAGTTCAAGGTATCATTTCTTGAAGATCCGGGATTCAGATATTCCAAAGACAGCTTTTAGGACGTGCTATGGCCACTACGAGTTACTGTTGATGTATTTTGGGCTGACTAATGTCCCAACAACCTTTATGCACTTGATGAATAACGTGTTCCAACCATATCTTAATTCCTTTGTCATAGTATTCATTGATGATATATTGGTATACTTACACAACTTGGAGAATCATGAGCAACATTTAAGGATCATATTCCAGACTTTGAGGGAGAAGAAGCTATATGCTAAATTATCCAAGTGTGAGTTTTGGCTTGATTCAGTGGCGCTTTTGGGGCTTGTGGTGTCTAGTGAGGGGATAATGAAAGATTCGAAAAATATTGAGGCAATTCAGATTTGGACTAGACCATCTTCTGCTATTGAGATCCAGAGATTCCTCGGTTTGGCCAGATATTATCACCGTTTTGTGGAGGGTTTCTTGTTAATTGCTGCACTTTTAACTAGATTGACCCAGAAGGGTGATCTCTTTAGATGGTCCGACAAGTGTGAGGTACACTTTCAGAAGCTCAAGACTGCATTGACTACAACCCCAGTGTTGGTGTTTCCTACGTGTTTAGGATCTTACATGGTGTATTGTGATGCATCGCGTATTAGGCTTGGTGCATTGTTGATGCAGGAAATTAGGGTTATTGCCTACGTATCTCGGTAGTTGAAGAGTCATGAGAAGAATTACCATAAGCATGACTTAGAGTTGACAACCATTATTCACGCGTTGAAGATTTGGAGGCACTACTTGTACGGCGTTCCATGTGACATCTATACTAACCATTGGAGTCTCCAAAACCTGTTCAAGTAGAATGACCTTAATTTGTGGCAACGAAGATGGTTAGAGTTTCTGAAAGACTATGATATCATCTAGGGAAGGCCAATGTGGTGGCCGATTCATTCAGTAGGAATGCTAAAAGTATGGGTAGTTTGACATATTTACCAGTAGCAAAGAGGCCACTAGTCATAGATGTTCAGGATTTGGACAATCAATTTGTGAGATTGGATGTTTCGGAGCCTAACCTGGTTCTTGCTTGCGTTGTGGAACAGTCATCATTGTTGGAGCGTATCAAGGCTCGCCAATTTGATGATCCTCACTTGATGGTGTTGAGGGACACAGTTTAGCAGGGTGGTGATAATGAGGTTATGATTCGTGATGATGGTGTTATGTGGATTCAAGGCCGGATTTATGTTCCAAATATTGGTGGTTTGAGAGATTTGATCCTAGAGGAGGCTCACAGATCATGCTATTCCATTCACCCAGGTTTCACAAAGATGTGACGTGACTTGAAACAACACTATTGGTGGCAGAGAATGAAGAAATATGTTTTTGCTTATGTCTCTTGATGTTTGAATTGTCAAGAGGTGAAATATGAGCATAAAAAATCAGGAGGGTTGACTCAAAGATTGGAGATACCGGAGTGAAAGTGGGAGAACATCCTTATGAATTTTGTGGTAGGCTTACCACGTACCTTGAAGAAATATGAAGCAGTCTGGGTTATTGTGGACCAGTTGACTAAGTTCGCACATTTTATTCTAGTGATGACTTCATATTCTTTAGAGCGGTTGGCTCAGATTTACATTCGGGAGATTATCCTCTTGTATGGCATGTCCATTTCCATCATTTTTGACCGAGGCATGCAATTCATATCGTAGCTTGGAGAGTGATGCAACAAGAGTTGGGCACACAGGTAGAATGGTGTACAACATTCCATCCTCAGACGGACGGGCTGTCTGAGTACAATATTCATATCTTGGAGGACATGTTACATGATTGTGCTATGTATTTCTAAGGTTCATGGGATCAATATATTTCATTAGCAGAGTTCACCTACAACAAAAAATTTCAGTCGAGTATCCAGATGGCCCCTTATGAGGCCTTATATGGTAAGAGATGTCGGTCTCTGGTTGGTTGGTTTGAGCCTGGGAGTCTAGGTTGTTGGACACTGATTTGGTCCATGATCCTTTGGAGAAGGTAAAGTTGATACATGAGTGACTTCATACAACGCAATCCAGATAGAAGAGTTATGCTGATAGGAAGTTTCGTGATGTTGCATATATGGTGGATGAGAAGGTTTTGCTAAGAGTTTTACCCTTGAAGGGTGTGATGAGGTTCGGGAAGAATGGCAAGTTCAGCCCTCGGTATGTTGATTCTTTTCAGATGCTTGAGAGGGTTGGAGAGGTGGCGTACAAACTTGCATTTCCAGTTTTCCACCTAGTTTATCAGATCTTCACCCAGTGTTTCATGTCCCTATGCTTCAGAAGTATCATGGAAATCCATCGTATATTTCAATATTCAATACGGTGCAACTAGATGGGGATCTGACTTATGATGTAGAGCCGATGACCATTTTCAGTTTCAGTGAAGGCGCATTGGAGAGGTTAGCCAGTCGTGGAGGCTACTTGGGAGACTGAGCAGGAGATGAGGAGCCGATATCCTCACTTATTTGAGACCCCAGGTATGATTCTAGACCTGTTCGAGGGTAAACGTTTGTTTAAGAGAGGGAGAACATAACAACTCGATCAAACGTTTTGTGCATTGTATCCCCTTTATCCTATTTTTTCCTCTTATATGTTCCTTTGTGTTAATGTCACTTGTCGGGATGGTTGAATTGGTTTCGAGAAAGTTTCGAAGTGAATTGGGACACTTAGTCCCAAGGTTGGGATCTTAAGTTAAAAGAGTTGACCGGAGTTTGAATTTTGTGTAGACGACTCTGGAATGGAGTTTTGATGGTTCCAATAGATTCGTATAATAATTTTAGACTTAGAAGTATGTATGGATGTTGTTTTGGAGGTCCGTATGTTGAATTGATACTTTTTGGAAAAAGTTGGAAAGTCAAAGGTTTGGATGGTTGAGAGGCTTGACCGAGAGTTGAATTTGTTGATATTGGGTTCGAATTTTGACTTTGTTGATATTGTGGTTGGATGGGGTCCCGGGCCTTGGGTGTGATTCAGATGGTTGGCGGAATATGTTTGCACTTACAGAGATGGCTTAAATTTCTAGTACTTGATGCATTCACACTTATGATGGTTTGCCGTAAGTACGAGGCCGCATAAGCGGTAGATTTAATGCAGAAGCAATGAAAGGCTAGACTAAGCTGGGTTTGAAGATGCGGGAGCAGTCCGCGAATGCATATGCGGATGCGCAGATTCTCGTGAAGGTCTGAAGATGCGGAGTCGGCTGGAAGCAGGGAGATCGCAGATGCATGCATGTTTCCGTAGATGTGGAGGCGCTTCTACGAGGAAGAACCGCAAAAGAGGCATGTGACTGAAGGATCGGGGACCGCATCTGCGAAAGATTTGTGGCAGGAGTGGGTGTGCATATGCAGGAACCTGACCGCAGAAGCAGTAGGTTGGGATCTAAGTTGAGTTCATAGAAGCGTGATTTGGACCGCAAAAGGGGTATCACAAGTGCAAATTTAGGGGCCAAATATACGGGATCGCTGGGTAGATTTTATAATCGAGGGTTTCATTATTTTTCTCCTTTTGGGAGTTTTGGAACTTGGCTAAGGGTGATTTTTGGAGTACTTTTCACCATAATTGAAGAGGTAAGTAAAGATTATTCAATTTTGATGAAATGTATTGATTACCTATTGATCATTACACCTAGTTTATGAGAATTTGAGGTGAAATTTGGGGATTTTAGGTTATGATATTGGAGTGTGAGATTTGGTGACTTGGGGGTCGATTTGTTGATGGAATTGGATGGAATTAGTATGTTTGGACTCGTAATTGAATGTGCATTCGGAATTTGTGAATTTTGTCGGGTTCCAGGTGCGGGCTCGGGGTTGACTTTGCATATTTGATTCAAGTCCATAGCTTTAACATTTTTAATTGTTTCTGATGGATTTGATTGATGATGCTAAGTTTCTTTGACTTGATTCGAGTAGCCCGATGGACGATTCGTGAGGCAAGGGCTTTTTGGAGGGATTTGCGCATTTTGAGGTTAGCAACATTTCTAAACTTGAATTTGAGGATAACTGTCCTTGAGAACTATGTTATTTGTGATGTGTAGGGGTGATACACATGCTAGGTGACGGGTGTGTGCGCAAGCACCGAGATAATCATGATCTGAGTTTACCTTTAGACTATTATCAGACTTGTTTTGCTGTTATATCTTGTTATTTGTGTTCTCCTTACTTGTTTGATTATCTGAGATGTGATTCATGTTAGAAATAATGTTTAGGGTATGTGATTATTTGGTTGAGACCTAATGAGACTATTTTCATTGTTTTGTGTTATCTGACTTAACTATAATTATATACTCAGTCATGATTCTTCATTTGCATATGATATCTCATTTTGTGTTCATCATTCACTGTTTCATCGCATGTTGTTGTTGTTTTCCTTATGTGGTTTTGTTGGGCGGAGTGATATGAGATTTTGAGCCCTTGAGGCTTGAGAGCTTGATGATTGAGGTGGGCCTTAGAGTCGTGTTGAGAGTTTTATTTGGATCGGGTTGCACGCCACAACAAGCCATATTGGCTTTATTGTTATTTGGATTGGGCTGCATGCTGCAGCAGGCCAGTATTCGCTTTTGATTAGTGCTTGGGTAGGATCTGCCCCTCCGAAGTCTGACCCATTCTCATTTCTATGCTAAAAAGACGGGCAAACCTATTTGAGGAAGAAGAATCTCAACAAGCTCAAACATGTCACGACCCCAAAACTACCCCGACCGTGATGGCGCCTATCACGATACTAGGCCAGCCAATTCAATACTCAAAACATAAAGAACCTTCCGTTTATAAGCATTTCTAAACAGACTAAGATATGCCAAATAATAGATAAAACCCAAAATCCCGGAGTCACTAGTCATGAGAATCTAAAGAAAATATACAAGTTTGGAAAATAAACTCTATAATAGTAAGAAGGAGAAAGCAGGGTTGCGGACGCGTGCAACTAGCTCGCAAATCTCCGAGAAATCTCTGGAACAGGTAAACAACTCACTCCGTCCTAGCACCTGGATCTGCACACAAGGTGCAGGGAGTAATGTGAGTACGCTAACTCAGTAGTAATGATAGTAAAAAAGGCCTGAGAAGTAAGAAATACATAAAATCAGGTCATCAAATCACAAGAGGCACAATCTTTCTTTCCAACAGTGTATACGTTAAATCATCACGCTTAAAAGCCGATTTCAGTAAAAATCAATCGAGAATATACTTGCCAACATCTTCAATATAACATTCAAGAAGTTTAGTGTAAAAATAATAAAAATCATAAAAAGCCTCTCGGGCAAAAACATATTTCATAAACCACCCCTCGGGCATAACATCACTAAGAATCAGTCCCTCAGCATACCTCACCATCACTCGGAATCAGCCCCTCGGGCAACCTCACAGCCACTCATGCCTCCCAATTACTTGTCACTCGTCACTCGCACTCAGTAGGTACCTTCGCTCACTGGGGGTGAACAGACTCCGGAGGGTCTCCTACAGTCCAAGCGTTATAACAAGCCATCTTGTGGCATAATCACTCAGGATCTCGACCTCTCATATATCATGAACAATGTAACAGGTTGTGGCGCACAGCCCGATCTCATAACATCCTCACAACATAGGCCCTCGACCACACTCAGTCAGAAATCTCTCAAATAGCCACTCGGGCTATCAATTAACGGGGTGCTCGACCCAAAATATCATTTTACCTCACAAAAGAGTATAAATAAGACTGAGTTTCGAATCCGTTAAACATGATACGACTGAGTGTAAATCAAAAGTTAATACAGTGAGGAATAGTAGAAAAAATCCCCCAATGTGTCTAAACAGGTCGGCACGAGGCCCCAAACATGGCATACAACCCAAAATATAGTAATAGTCTTAATACACAATTTATCATATGGTTTAGAAGCAATTAGGCAACTCAATAGTTTCCACGGGACGGACCAAGTCATAATCCCCTATCAGTGCACACCACACACTCATCATCCAGCATGTGCTCCACTCCAAAATAGTGAGAAAATACAAATTCCGGGGTTTTATACCCTCATGACAAGATTTACAGTCATTATTTACCTCAAACCAGATGAAAATCTACTCCGCGATGCCCTTGCTACTCGACTCGGCCTCAAATCACCCCGAATCTATTCAAAATCAGATTTGTACCATCAATATATGCTAAAGGAACAAAGCCCACGCAAAAATACTAAAATTACATCAAAAATCCCGAAATTGGCCAAACCCAACCCCCGATCCTACGTCTCGAAATCCGATAAAAATCACGAAACTATAATCCTTACACTCTCACGAGTCCATACATACCAAATATATCAAAATACGATGACAAATGACCCCTCAAATCCTTTAATCAAAGTCTCAAATTTCCAAGCCCTAACCCCTTAAGTCCTTAAATCAAAGTCTCAAATTTCCAATCCCTAACCCCTCAAATTATACAATTAAATTCCACTAATTCCATGCTTAATCAGTCAAATACCATCATAGAAATGAGTTTTAGATCCAAGAAACTTACCTCCACGAAAATCCCTTGAAATCCCTCTTCAATTTGCTCCCAAAAGCCTCAACCAGTATGAAAATATGATGAAAAATGCCTAAAATTCGTGAAGGGAAGTAATAATATGATCTGCCCAGGGGTTCCGCACCTGCGGGCTCGCAGGTGCGGTCCTTCTTTCGCATCTGCGGAGCCTTCCCAACCCTCCATTTTCTGCTCCTGCGGTACATTCTCCGCACTTGCATCTCCTCGTCCGCAGGTGCGGCAACACCAGAAAAAATCACACCAGCAGCCTTTCTGCTGCATAATCCAAATCCTACCCTTCCAATGACCATCCGAAATCCCCCGAGCCCCTCGGGGCCTCAACCAAATATACTGACACATCATATATCATCACACGAACTTAGTCGAACCCCCGTTACACTCAAAAATATCATCAAAACACCAAATAAATTCAAAATTCAAGCCTAAGGATTTCTAAACTTCCGAAATTCTCCAACGATGCCGAAACCAACCAAACCACGTCTGAACAACTTAGAAATTTTCACACACATCCTAAATGACGCTACAAACCTATTCCAACTTTCAGAATTCCATTCCGACCCCGATAGCTAATTTTCCACTGCCAACCTATCATGACCCAACCTATGGGCCGCTAACAGAACCCGTTACTTTACTCAACCGAGTACCAACATAACATATCTTTCTTATCATACTATCACGGGTAAATGTTCCAAAATTGTCATCATTACATAATCGAAATAAAACATAAGGGAATGCTAGACATATGATGACCTAACATGATATAGAAACGTATACATGTGATGTACGCTCTTATAAGGCTACATTACCATTTGTAAACTCAAAGCATAGGACAACAAGGCCATACAAGTATCCATATACTTGAAATTTGTCTACAAGCCTATAAGAGTACATAAACATTAAAAAGGTCGGGACAGGGCCCCGCCATACCAGTCAATGCATGTCCCAATCATACTGACCAAATAGGCAACTCCAGAGCAAGTGAAGTGCAGCAACACCTTTCGCTGAGCTGATAGCCTACTAGGAGGACTGTCTACATGTCTATGGAGACGTGTGGGCATGAAATGCATCGTCCCCAAGCAAAAGGGACGTCAGTACGAATAAAGTACCGAGTATGTAAGGAAGAATAGCATAACTAAGAACAGTAATGTAAAGAGATGTAGGAGATACAACCAGTAGCATCTGAGTGCCTCTGAGATGTACGATATATATATATATATATATATATATATATATATATATATATATATATATATATATATATATATATATATATATATATCTCGTACATCTCTGTGGGCATCATCATCATTATCATACCCAGCCTCGTAGAGGACTCGGTAAAAACATACCCGGCCATCATAAGGCTCGGTAGAATCGTACCCGGCCACTGGATCTCGGTAAACCCAACTGATCAGTGGTTGCACAATAGGTGCTGTACCCGGCCGACTATAGCACGGATCGTTAGAGTAAAATAGATACTATATATAATGCATGCTGGACTCATGGAATCAAACTCTAAACCTTTCGGAGTGACGTAAGGTAGTTGCACCTTCGATTACCATTATGGACATCATACCATCAACATGAGCTTCACTAGAATTAAGGATCATACATACTTTCTTAGAATAACTTTTTAAGGATAGAAAAACATGGACAACCTTAGTTGCTAGGAGTAGATTCATTATTAAATAGCGTATCGTTTAATTCGTTTCACTTTAGATCATGCCAAAAGAATGAAGGAAGAGCCTTCACATACCTTATCACAATCTTTCCACTCACCAATTTGAACTCGCCTCTTCGCCCCTTAATCTACAACAACAATAATAATACTATCATTAAGTTACGAAAGGTACAACTATCGTACAATGAATGACAAGCTTATTTTGTATAAAAACGGGCAGCAACTCCCCTATTATTCTTATTTCCTCCAAATTTAAGATAACACCAACAACAAAATAACACAACAACAACAACAACAACATACATACATTATTTTCCAGCCTTATATACACCAAAAAATACTGAAAAACAGCCCAACACACCGCAATCTCTTCATACACAAAACGACCACCGTAGTAGTGTCAAACGACCTTAACAAAAATAACGACGAACAACCAGCCCACCATTACGTCATTATGTGTTCTTTTCCCACACCTTTTATCCCCCAAAACTCCATAAAACATCAGCACAAGAGGCCAACATGAAACAACCCACAAACAGTCCACTTTTGTTAAATAACTCGAACTCACAGCTTCCAATCATCGTCCCGTGAGTTCTAACTATTAGGAAACACATTTATAAACCTTCCTTGATATTTAAAAACTTAAATACAGATATTAGAAATTTCTTAACTATGAATTACCTTCCAAAACTCTAACTACAAAGAAAAAAGAGAGGCGGTATAATGGCACTTACATCGTAGGGATCATTGTTATCGCTTCTCGATTTCATGCTGGGGATGATAATCTTCTTTGAAACCCTAGAATATAGCTTAAGTATATGTTTATGGGTTTTATATGGTCGTGGTATTCTGAAAAATGAAGAGAAATCCGACCTAAGACTTATATATATCAACTTTGGAAAAGTCAAAGAGGTGCTAGCTTGGCACCCTATCATTGGCCCATCTTCCGACAGTTATATCTTTTTTTCAGAATGTCGTATGAACTAAAGGTTAAGAGCATTGGTATATAAATTCCAAGACCTTCAATTTGGTATATAATATGTCCCAATAAGACCTTATATAACACACTAAAAACGGGCAACATCTCCCCTATTATTCTTACTTTCTCCAAATTCAAGATAACACCACCAACACAAGAACACAACAACAACAACTTATATACATTATGTTTCAGCCTTATATACACCACAAAATACTGCAAAACAGCCCAACACACCCAATCTCTTCATACACAAAACGACCACCGTAGTAGTGTCAAACGACCTTAACAAAAATAATGAAAAACAACCAGCCCACCATTAATTCATTATGTGTTGTTTTACTACACATTTTATCCTATCAAACTCCATAAAATATCAGCACAAGAGGAAAACACGAAACAGCCCACAAACAGTCCACTTTTGTCAAATAACTCGAACTTACGACTTCCGATCATCGTCCCGTGAGTTCTAACTATTAGGAAATACATTTATAAACCTTCCTTGATATTTAAACAATTAAATACAGATATTATAAATTTCTTAACTATGAATTACCTTCCAAAACTCTAACTACAAAGAAAAAGGAGAGGCGGTATAATGGCACTTACGTCGTAGGGATCGTTTTGATGTTACCGCTTCTCAATTTTATGCCCGGTATGATAATCTTCTTTGAAACCCTAGAAGATAGCTTAAGGATGTGTTTATGGGTGTTATATGGTCGTGGTATGCTGAAAAATGAAGAGAAAGCCTACCTAAGACTTATATATATCAACTTTGGAAAAGTCAAAGAGGTGCTAGCTTGGCACCCTATCATTGGCCCATCTTCCGACGCTTATATCTTTTTATCCTAATGTCTTATGAACTAACGGTTAAGAGCGTTGGAAACTAAATTCCAAGAACTTATATTTGTTATATAATATTTCCCAATAAGACCTCATACAACACACTAAATGTATTACTCAAAAATCTTTAGTGTCCCACCTACTTGTCACTTATGATGTCTGTGTAGTCTAGCGAAACTGCAAATATCTCTCTACTCCTATGTCGTATCGATGAACGGATTAATTTTTTAGAAACTAGACTCATAGATATTCAATTTGGTTGGTATATAATCCAATAATTCCAACAATATTTGGAGAAAATCTCAGTTACATTTGACCTAATGCTCAACACATTATGAATGTAACTTGTGAAGACCTTTGCCAACTTTTGTTCCAAAAATTGGTTGACTTCAAAACGTAGCATATGACTATCATACGATAAAAATAACTCATAGCATAACCTACTTATCATGTAATGAACCATAGTCTGACCCTAAATTACATGTTATAACATTCCAAACTCGTCTAGTTTCGACGAAACTTATTTTCTTCAATTGTTTTAACTTCTAAGCTTTCCAACCCTCTTTTTACTCATTATTCATGATCTTAAATATTTGTAACCTCCAAGGTAACATGATTAACTTACTTTATATTCTTCCAATATAATCTTATTTCTGAAATTACATCAATTGAGTTATGACGTACTCTCACGTATGAAAACATGGGGTGTAACATCATTCCCCCCTTTGGAACATTCGTCCTCGAATGTTGACTAATGTAATTGTCCATATCTTAAGAAATAACTCTTACAAATACTTTAATATTGTCTTTTCTATACAGGGTGTTGTTCGGTGAATAAATCCAGAAAGGCTAGGGCATTCCCCCATTTAGGCCTCTTTCTCACTACACGACTTGTGGTCGAAATTCTCCCAATCTCGTAACTGTTTTTACCTTATTTCATGCAACATGTACGATTCTAAACTTGAATGTGTGCCAATGCGACTCTTATCTTCTTTTTTTTTTGCTTGCTTCTAACTAATCTCTAGGCTTCACTTTGTGAACATATATAGTACTATGACAAGCTGTCCCTCTAGGGATATATAGTTGTACTAAAGTTCTTTGCTTGGTACTTTGTTGACTTACAACTATTGCTATATCTTGTTTCATAGCCTCAGTTATCTATGCTTATGAATTTACCAAAACTAGGTATGTCATACTGCACCATAACTCTTACTTCGATTTATTATTGTCGAGGTCTGCCACCCAACCAACTCTAGGTTACTCTCTCACCGCTTATCCTATATTTATAAATTTAAGCCATTTATTGCTTCCTTATTACTGTTCATCTTAGTACTGACATCCTAATCTCATCTCATATTTGTAACTTTCATCCATCTATTATTGATTCTCCTTAATGTTGATCTATAATCTACCACTGATAACTTGAAACCTCTTATGTAATATATCGTCATTAGGGCTCACGTCTCATCGGGGAACATCTGAAGTGATTTTTCTGATCCACTTAGGGATGTTACTATACTCCAATAGCTGTATTCCATAGAATCCCAATGTGATTCATCCTATGGGGGTATTCTAATCCTGTGCAGTTCATGAATTACTTGTTCTCAAAATCATTACTCAATCAAAGGCCTAAACGTCATCCTCTTATCATTTATCATAGTTACACCCTTACTTTACTACCAGGGTAGCATTCTATCTTTCTAAATTCTCCTAGTTTTAATCTCATTTGAGTTCACTCATGATATAACGAGCTTTTTATAACTTTATGGAAACCATCAGCTCTCTTGTTGTGATGGGTTTAATCCCGAGGACTTATCTATTCTTGTTACCTTCTCATTCACATTTTCTTATCCTTACTCCTGTATAGCTAAAATTGTGTTGCTCTACCATACTTTAGCTTGTGACCTATGCATATCTATTTATACTACTCATAACCTTCCTTTTAACATGCTAGCACCATAGATTTCCTTTCATGCCTTCCCAGTCGCCTTTAAATGTAAGCAATTACTTTTCATGGCCGTTCTGCCACTTGCTGTATGAATACTTGGCATATCTTAATGCCCATGAATACTGGAGTTAACTGTATCTCATGTGATCTTAATTATCAACTCTTGATTTTTTTTCTTCTTCCTGTTCATTATCCACGATAGGTGCACCTTGCTTATGAAGTGCATACAATATTATAGTGAGACTGCTGTTACAAGACCATTTCTTCTTTATGTCACTATGCTTATGTTGAAGCCTTCTTACTTATTACCTCAGCTAGTCTTTCGTTGTACTACATAGTGGATACCCTCCGACTCTTGTAAAGCTGCGAGCTTATTACATCATATACCCAAAGGAATGTTTGATATTCTTACTCACCTATTAATTTTCCTTAGTTACTTACATCCACGCTTTGTGCTCGTAAGGTTGCTTCTAAAGTGAAATTTGACTATCTCCCTAGTGGAACTTTATTTTATTTCCACAACACTTATATGGTACCTTTAACTACCCAATCTCCTATCTTAATATTACTCAGGGATCACGATGGCATCATATCTGCGAGACTGAATTCCCTATGTTGGGTTTCACTACATTTATCTTGCACGATCTGTTGATTTATCTATGAACTCTTGTTTAGCTATAACTAGGCTCATCTGAATCAACTACAGACTACACGTTGGTCCACTCTCATAACTGTATTTTATGTAACGCTTCTTAGGTTATGCCCTTTGCCTTAACTTACCTCTCGTACGAGATCCTTATGTATCAAGTGTTCATTCCAACTTATTTAACAATATCATCGAGTGAGAAACCCTTATTGATTCTCCCCAACATCATGCTTTCATAATGTTCTGGAGTCATATTATATTTGTAAGATCTAAATAAATGCAATCTCATTCCTTTCACTTTTTTACCACATTCTTCCTTTACCATTCGATATTTACCTCTTCATCTTTGGCATTCACATATTAACTGAGATATTCCTCGCCTTGCGGTGACCCTTCTACACCAAGGATAATTGAATTTCTTACGCACAAGGGTGAAACCTGGTGTAACTGGCACATTTAGTTCCTTAAGCTTAACTCTGCTCATAGTGCTTGCTTTAGGAAAACGTCTTCTTGAATGACCTTTAAAGGTTATTCTTCTGTTGTCCATTCTATTATTGTCCAAACACAATCTCTAAAATTGTCACGATGCCGACTATTACCAATTCCCTCGATCCCTAATTCATGTTTAGTTTATCTTGTTCACTAGCCCATATTGATTTCTATTACTCTGGGGTCTAACATTTCCCTTTGGCAATCACGTTAGAGTCACAAACTTATTTCTCGAAATGATGATATGAATTTATGACCTATGCTCTTTTGTTTCCTCAAGGAATGTCACCTCTCGTCTTTTCCTTCCCTTGACTATATTCGGTAATACTGTCATTGTTTTCTACCGTTCTCATCCACGTATCACATCTTACTCATAATGATTTATTAACTCTCTTCTTTTTTTCCATGCTATCATTTATGTCTATCACTTTATTCTGAAAACTCCAACAAAACGTTCCTTAACTTTTAGCTCCCCCTGCTTCATCTCACTGGTTCTTTGGGACGCCTAACATTCTCTCTCTCTCTTTTTTTTACTAGGGGCAGGAGTCATACTATGATGAATATTTATCGCTTCTAGGATTCCACTACATATCTTCTAAAATTTCTCAACATTCTAGTATTCATATATGACTGTTCCATTATAAAGTGCACCATCTGGATGTCTCACAAGGAGATCTATTACCACATTTGTACTATCTTTTGGAAATGTTAGCTAATGATAATAATCATCCACCATTTTTGGGTTACTTCAACCCTAACTCGATCCCGATATCCTTTTCTTCTCTTAACTATATATGTTGGCTCCCATGGAGCATAACTGAGGCGGGTGTGGCCAATTGTACATACCTCTGTTACAATTGTAGGTAATTCAAAATGCTTGTATTTCTCTTCTTGAATCGTAAATACATACAATCTTCATTAATTGGGCGCCTCATACCCTTTTTCATCTTATTTCTTTTACTTGTTGAAACTTGTATCTATCTTCTGAATCTCTCATTGCCTTTCTCCATAGGGGTGGATATATTTTATTTACCTTAGGGCTCCTTATCAAGAGGCTTACCCGTCTTAGTACACACATGATCTACTGAATACCTTATATTAACTCATCATAAGCATTGTGCAAAATCGAGTTCCTCTGATTCAACTCATTCACAACCACATGCAACCTCTTACCAATCGTCTTTCTAGATGTAGGCATCGCCGTATTATGAATAAGATAGAATTTAGGAAATTGAGTTATTACGACTGAGCTGTACCACACGATCTAGAGTAAGAAGAAAGAGTGAAAGTCCTAAATGCCCTGTAGCCTCATGCTTATAAGTGTGGTGCACAACACACCCATAAACAAGACTCTACTAGACACGACTTGTAGATATCCCTAGGACAGAACTGCTCTGATACCACTTTTGTCATGACCCAACCTATGGGCCGCAACGGGCACCCGGTACCTTACTCAACCGAGTACCAACATAACATATCTTTCTTATCATACTATCATGGGTAAATGTGACAAAATGGTCATCATGACATAATCCAAATAAAACATAAGGGAATGCTAGGCATATGACGACCTAACATGATATAGAAACGTATACATGTGACGTACGCTGTTATAAGGCTGACATGACCATTTGTAAACTCAAAACATAGGCCGACAAGGCCATACAAGTATCCATATACTTGACATTTTTCTACAAGCCTCTAAGAGTGCATAAACATCAAAAGATCGGGACAGGGCCCCGCCATAGCAGTCAATGCATGTCCCAATCATACTGACCAAATAGGAAACTCCGGAGCAAGTGAAGTGCAGCAACACCTTTCGCAGAGCCGATATCCTACCAGGAGGACTTTCAACCTATCTATCGGGAGTGTGGGCATGAAACGCAGCGTCCCCAAGCAAAAGGGACGTCAGTACGAATAAAGTACTGTGTATGTAAGGCAGAATAGCATAACAAAGAACAGTAATGTAAAGAGATGTAGGAGATACAACTTGTAGCATCTGAGTGCCTCTGAGAGATAGTGACATGAAATGCGTGATACATATATATATATAATATTTTAAAAACATCCACCTCAGTGGGCATCATCATCATCATATCATACCCGACCTCGTAGAGGACTCGGTAAAAACATACCCGGCCATCATAAGGCTCGGTAGAATCATATCCGGCCATGTGGAGGTCGGTAAACCCAACTGATCGGTGGTTGCACAATAGGTTCCGTACCCGGATGACTATAGCGCGGCTTGGTAGAGTAAAATAGATACTATATATAATGCATGCTGGACTCATGGAATAAAGCTCTAAACCTTTCGGAGTGACGTAAGGTAGTTGCACCTTCGATTACCATTATGGACATCATACCATCAATATGAGCTTCACCAGGACTCAAGGATCATACATACTTTCATAGAATAACTTTGTAAGGATAGAAAAACATGGACAACCTTAGTTTCTAGGAGTAGATTCATTATTAAATAGCGTATTATTTACATTCGTTTCACTTTAGATCATGCCAAAAGATTGAAGGAAGAGCCTTAACATACCTTATCACAATCTTTCCACTCACCAAGTTGAACTCGCCTCTTCGCCCCTTAATCTACAACAAAGATAATAATACTATCATTAAGTTACGAAAGGTACAACTATCACACAACGAACGACAAACTTATTTTGTATAAAAACGGGCAGCAGCTCCCCTATTATTCTTATTTCCTCCAAATTTAAGATAACACCAACAACACAAGAACACAACAACAACAACAAAAAAAAAATAACAACAACAACATATATACATTATTTTCCAGCCTTATATACACCAAAAAATACTGAAAAACAGCCCAACACACTGCAATCTCTTCATACACAAACGACCACCGTAGTAGTGTCAAACGACCACCGTAGTAGTGTCAAACGACCTTAAAAAAAATAACGACGAACAACCAGCCCACCATTCCGTCATTATGTGTTATTTTCCCACACATTTTATCCTCCAAAACTCCATAAAACATCAGCACAAGAGGCCAACATGAAACAGCCCACAAACAGTCCACTTTTGTCAAATAACTCGAACTCACGGCTTCCGATCATCGTCCCGTGAGATCTAACTATTAGGTAACACATTTATAAACCTTCCTTGATATTTAAAAACTTAAATACAGATATTAGAAATTTCTTAACTATGAATTACCTTCAAAAACTCTAACTACAAAGAAAAAAGAGAGGCGGTATAATGGCACTTATATCGTAGGGATCGTTTTGATGTTATCGCTTCTCGATTTCATGTCGGGGATGATAATATTCTTTGAAACCCTAGAAGATAGCTTAAGTATATGTTTATGGGTGTTATATGGTCGTGGAATGCTGAAAAATAAAGAGAAATCCGACCTAAGACTTATATATATCAACTTTGGAAAAGTCAAAGAGGTGCTAGCTTGACACCCTATCATTGGCCCATCTTCTGACGCTTATATCTTTTTATCAGAATGTCGTATGAACTAACGGTTAAGAGCATTGGTAGATAAATTCCAAGACCTTAAATTTTGTATATAATATGTCCCAATAAGACCTTATATAACACACTAAATGTATTGCTAAAAAAGATTTAGTGATCCACCTAGTTGTCACTTATGATGTCTGCGTAGTCTCACGAAACTGCAAATATCTCGTTACTCCTATGTCGTATCGATGAACGGTTTAATGCATTGGAAACTAGAATCATAGATATTAAATTTGGTTGGTAGAATCATCCAATAATTTCCAGAATATTGGGAGAAAATCTCAGTTATATTTGACCTAATGCTCAACACATTATGAATGTAATTTGTGAAGACATTTGCCAACTTTTGTTCCACAACTTGCTTGACTTCAAAACGTAGCACACGACTATCATACGACAAAAATAAATCATAGCATAACCTACTTATCAAGTAATGAACCATAGTCTGACCCTAAATTACATGTTATAATATTCCAAACTCGTCTAGTTTCGACGAAACTTATTTTCTTCAATTGGTTTAGCTTCTAAGCTTTCCAACCCTCTTGGTACTCATTATTCATGATCTTAAATATTTGTAACCTCCAAGGTAACATGATTAACTTACTTTATATGATTCCAAATATAATCTTATTTCTGAACTTACATCAATTGAGTTACGGCGTATTCTCACATATGAAAACATGGGGTGTAACACGACCGGAAATCGCCAAAAACTCAATTTCGCCAATTCAAGCCAAATTCTATTCCGGACCTCCGAAAAATATTCCGAACACACCCCTAAGTCCCAAATCACCTAACGAAGCTATCCAAGCCATAAAAACTACATTTTGAGTTCGTTTACCTATAAGTCAACTCCCAGTTGACTTTCTAACTATTAAGCCAACTTAAGAGACTAAGTGTCTCATTTCTCACCACGACTGCTCCGAACCTGAGCCAACCGACCCGACACCACATAAATGAGCTAAAAAACACATGATAAAGCAGAAACAGGGTAAACGGGGCTAATTTCATGGAACGACCGGCTGTGTCGTCACATTCTCCCCTTCTTAAACAAATGTTCGTCCTCGAACGTGCCTAGAGTTGTTCCAAAAACCACCAAAATTGTCGTGTAACCTACCGTGCACATACCCAGAGGGTGATCCCACGTCACCCTATCCCGTATAGGTCCAATAGCACAACACAATTGCAATTTCGAAATCCAACCTGACCCATAAAACTTAGAACCAAATTTCCACTTCTGGAATAATTTAAAGATCAAAATTCCACAACTATGAACTGAATAAGTCTGAACATGCTGTATCAAGCCATATCCGTAACCCAAGATGTAATCCCATGATATACCACATGAGTCAAACACTCATAGCGATAAGTCCCAATCACAATAGCTGCTCCAAACATTCAATACCGGTAAATAACCTCTTATCAAGCAAAGTCTCGTTCTAACACTTCCATATACTGCCAATATTGAAAGAAACACACAAAAACTAGTAACTATTCATCCGATCAGCGAGACATGGAGCTCCCCCTTCTTCGACAGGAACTATAGCAGATTTCTAAGCCGACTTCCGATATTATCCTTCCAACTATGATGTAGTCAATTCTGACGATATTCATTCTAGGTCCAATGACCTCTTCTCATCAAACATGAGCACTCCGATGACACGATACATCAATACAATCCAAATCCATAATCTGTGCAACTCGTGTACCCAATAGAAACATCCCAACGTACTCAAATCATAGAAAAGATTCACACAATAGGACTATCCCTCCAGCTTAACAAGTACCATCACAACACCACGTTAAGAGCTTGACACACATCGAAAAACAAAACACACAAATCCGACACTAAGTGTCCTACCTCTACATAACTCCGCTACAATGTGTGATCCCATCCAAACACTGGTTCACGTGAAATACTTTAAGCCACCTTGCCCAAAAATCAATGACCATGCGCAATTCGATATCAAGTACTCAAAGTGCATTGCCATAACCACGAGGAAATCAGGCGATACCATGACACACGAACCCGAAAGAACATAACCAATACGTCTCAATCCCGCAATACCCAATTACTTACCTTACACAAATCCCGCTATAAAGCCCAAATAGATCCGCACCATATGTGCATATAACCAACAATCACAACTCCTTGAAACACCGAAGGGTAACTCATAGATCACTCCAGAACACAAATAAACTTAATGATAATTGAATGGAAAAATTTGATCACGCTCAACTATGTCCTATAAAAAGACTAAACGGGCGCTGCACATATAATCTGGGGTATTAAGCCCAAAGTCGATCCCACAGAGAATTGAACGTATCAATTGAGTC